>JAFNEN010000942.1:0-115121 GCA_019343175.1 Oedothorax gibbosus | reverse complement strand
TTTGTCGTGATTTTAATTAATTTTATCCAGCAGCTGAATGCAAATAAGGTTTTAAACTGGAATAATTGCTAAAAAGAATGTTTCACTATTTGTTTCAAATTGAAATTCAAAATGACAAAACATATTAAAGTAAGTTTTCTAAATCAGTGAGAGAGAAATTAACGGGAAACAAAATTATGTATATTTTTATTTTGCTCGTATATTATATTTCATATTTTTATTTTGCTCGTATATTATATTTCATATTTTTATTTTGCTCGAGTTATATTTCATAATCACAGACGCACACATTATTTGTTATTGACAGTTTTTGTTTGGTAAGGAAAGTTAATGGTATTCTGGTTAATGGTTAACTGTTATGGTATTCTCAGGTGGGTCGTTAATGGGTTAAATAATAACAAGTTTTGAATCGATCTCGAGGCCATGAGTAGATAAACAATTCTTTGTAAAAGAATAAAAACGTATAACTGAAATCGCACGCAAAATTATTAACTAGTAAGATCTGTTTTTATTTTTAAATATTTACATTAAATGACGGGAAATATTACGGAAAAGCGATTTTTAATCAAGTACATAGTCAAAAAAAAATACTTATCTTTTTTAATTAGAAAATTAACATCAAGAAAATTTACGGTACAATTATTAAAATTTTATATTTTTTATTAATTTAATTTGAGTCTAATTAGTTGAAAGTCATCAGGAAAAATGACTCAATGTAATCTCATCCCTATAAAGTATTTAGTATGTTACTGTCATAGGCAAGTAAACTGCAATATCTAGAGATAAAACTTGGACCTTTGTTGCGAAAATTCAAACAGCTGAGGGACTGTCAGTCCCATAGAGCTAAGGCATTAGTTTTAAAATCACAAATTTTGCAAAATAATTGCTTTGCCATGTTATCCCGTTTTCACCAGCTATGGGAATCAACTTAACCTCAATTTAAAACAAAATTGAAAAGAGAATAACATCCGGCTATTTGATTATTAATTGATAAATTTTTAAAATAGTGTCGCCATCTGCTGTATATTTTTGGCAGTTTCGAACTTCAAAAATATATAATTAAATAACTAGATATCATTTTCGTTTCAAATTTGTTTCATTTCGATGTTATGTTGATTCCCATACACGGAGAAAAAGGGGTAACATGGCAAAGTAATACTTCTGTAGAAGTTACGATTCCCAATTTAATGCATTAGCTCTGTGGGACTGACAGTCCCTCTTAACCTGTCAAAAAGTGCAAAAAATGACTGATCATTTCAGGGCAAAAATGAGCCAATTCTTGGTGAGCTTACGGCATGTTAATTCTCCATCGTTTCGCATTTTCTAAATTAATTTACTTCCAATAATTGGAATCAAAAGATTTACTAAAATACTTTTATGTTTATCGTAGGCTTTTGTCTCTTCAAATCTTATTTAATTTTGTTCCTACTTTAATTTTTAGTTACAGCTACTGCTACTGGGAATTAATTTGTTCATTTTTCAAAAGAAATTATTTCATGACGGGAAAATGTCAAGCGTTTGTTTATCAAAAAGGTTTATTCCGTTCCAATTAGACACAAAATTATAGATTCAGAATTAAATATTTTCACATTGTTGCAGACACTGTGAAAATATTTATTTTATTTAAAAATTGTTTAATTTATACATAATGAGAAATATGAGTCGTCACTTATTGCAAATACTAATGAATATAATGACAATTTATATTTTATACTGTCTAATAATTAAATGCGAAGTTGTTTTCAGCTAAGTTTATGAATTCAGTGTAATTTTAAAACAAAATCTTCATTACAACAACAAAAAAGCAAATATGATTCATTATGCGTAATCGGATATTTACATTCAGCTAAATTCAACACATTTAGCTAGATCTAAAAATGCTGAATGAATCCATTACTTTTTTAAGAAGTCAAATATTTTTCTGCTTTCGTATTTCAAAATCACATTTTGGTTCAATTTAGTGGCGTATCAGATATAATTGACTGTGTTAAACCAATACAGCGTAATATTTAACGTTAGAACTAGGGGTGTGTAACACTTCACGACTTTCAATTACCACTTAATAAGGCAATAGACATTTAAGGGGGGATGGGCACGTTGGACCGCGGGTCTCCATACTCAAGTGCCTCAGTGTTAATAAAATGGCGAAAAAAGTATTTTTTCTGCCTTATTTCCCCGGCAGTATTGAGGATTTTTACAAACGTTTTTTTTTAAATAATAAATGTACTTGAGGGACTAATAATAAATGACTTACAGGTCTCTATCTTCCCACTTTTTGAAATTGCTTCGAATATTTTGTGTAAAATTATTTATTGAAAATTAAAAAAAATATTAGAACCAATTTCAAAAAGTGGGAAAGTCGTGACTTGTAAGACATTTATCACATAAAAAATCCGCTTGCAAAAATATTCAATACAGCCGGAGAAATGTGGCAGAGAAAATATTTTTTCGCCATTGGATTAACACTGAGGCACTTGAGTTTGGAGACCCGTGGTCCAATGTGCCCATCCCCCCTTAAAGGTAATTATGTACCCTTGCTTAAAATAACTTAAAACCAAAACATTTATAAATCAGCTTCCCTATCCACATACTCAACTTTCATGAAAACTTTACTATGTCAGACAAGTACAGCTGGGGAAAAAAAAAGATCCACCCTTCATATTTCGGCTGCTATTGGTCATGGAATTTTGTGCAAGGTGTCATTTTTCAGGAAATAGCGTAAGGAATTCAGAACTGGCAACCAAAATTGTATAAGGGGTCGTCTACATATTAAAATGAGTACCAACTTTGAAAATTCCAATGGCAACACCCAATTTTTTTACATAAAAATATTCAGCAACTTCAAAATACCCCAGGTATAAAAAAGAATTATTCATTTTGCATTATTTGCTGAGATATTAAAGCATTAATTTTCAGTTCTTTTGGGGGGAAATCTCCAAATTGATAAAGGTAATATTTAGGGTGTTTTTTCGAAACGACAATCTAGCAAAAGGGTTACCATAATCTCGCCAAAAGATGCTAGAATTAAAACCTTTTCCCTAATATTGTGATTTTTTTATGTTTTTACCTTTTTTTTTAATTTTGGATTTTAAAATAAAGAAATAAAATAAAGGGTAGACGAGAAAAAAATATAATTTTAAATTAAGTCACATATACGATTATTTATAACGAACAGATTTTCAAATGCGATTAGTTACAATCAGATAGACAAACATAATTATTACATTTATGTTTTACATTTTATGCAAATTTTTGTTTCATTCATATTGCTACAAAAGGTTGGTTTAAAATTCGGCACACTGGGTCTGGGACATATCCCGACAGCCGAAATCCCGACAAACCAAAATTCCGACAAGCCGAAATCCCAAATGAGTCAAAATCCCGAATGGGTCTAAATCCCGAAAACAGATTTTTGTCCATTTCTCGATTTTTTTTAAATATTAGAGATTATTTATTTATTTAGTTATTTAGTCAGTTATTTAATCAGTTAGTTAGTCAGTTAGTTAGTCAGTCAGTTAGTTAGCCAGTCAGTTAGTTAGTCAGTCAGTCAGTAAGTTAGTCAGTCAGTAAGTTAGTCAGTCAGTTAGTCAGTCAGTTAGTTAGTCAGTCAGTTAGTTAGTAAGTCAGTCAGTCAGTTAGTTAGTCAGTCAGTCAATTAATCACTCCGTTAGTTAGTCACTCCGTTAGTTAGTCACTCCTTTAGTTAGTCCAGACTGACTAACTTAGTCTAACTGACTTTCAATTAGTTAGTCAGTGAACTGACTGACTCACTGACTAACTAATTGACTGACTGGCTAACTAACGGACTAACTGACTGACTAACTTACTGACTGACTAACTGACTGACTGACTAACTTACTGACTGACTAACTTGCTGACTGACTAACTTACGGACTGACTAACTTACGGACTGACTAACTAACGGACTGACTAATTAACTGACCGACTAACTAACCGACTGACTAACTAACTAACCGACTGACTGACTAACTAACGGACTGACTAACTGACTAAATAACTAATTGACTAAATAAACTAAATAAATAAGTAATCTCTAATAATTAAAAAAAATCGAGGAAATAACATATTATTGGAAATTTTATAATAAAATAATTATAAATAATATTGCAAATAACATACATTCAAAAACATAGTAATCGATATAATTTAATGTTAATTATACAAACAAAATACATTGTATGCACTTGAAACAAGAAAAGATTTTTAGACATTTGACAGACAATAATAATTTGAATAAACATTTACCAAAAACGCTTTTCAACCACCAAACGATAATGCAAATTAGGATCCAATTTGCTAAGTAATTTTTTACACGGTCCCTATAAAATTCGTTTTTTTCAGTATTTTTACAATAACTCGGCAAATAATTGTTGTTGAATTAAAAAATTCGGGATTTTAGTTCTACTTTATCTACTTTATCGATTTATGTAACAAAAATTTGGGTTGCTATTCATAATTTATTTTTCTTATTTAAATTTAAATAAAAAAATAATAAAAATTAAAAATTGATGAAAAAAACTTCTGTGATTTCTTTTTGGAAGATTATGAAGTATATAATGAAAAAAAAATTGTTGGTTTAATTCATTTTATTTGTGGAGGTATAAATAAAAGTTTGTGAAACTTTTTTAACATTATGGGCCTTCAACTTCGAATGCTTATATCTCAACAAATAATGCAAATTAATAAAAATTATTTTGGATCTGGGGTATTTTGAAGATGATAAACATTTTTATATAAAAAAATTGGGTGTTGCCATTGGAATTTTCAAAGTTGGTACTCATTTTAATATGTAGACGACCCCTTATACAATTTTGGTTGCCAGTTCTGAATTTCTTACGCTATTTCCTGAAAAATGACACCTTTCACAAAATTTCCTGATCAATAGCAGCCGAAAAAACGAAGGGTGGATCGTTTTTTTTCCCCAGCTGTACTAGGTACTCGTTAATCAAATTTGAAGTCTGTATTTCTTTTCGTTTTACAGCAATACCTTTCAAATCAAAAAAATTCTGTAGCGGTTACTCTTTGCGCGCATGTGCGTTTTTCCAGAAACGTTATTATGCGGCTTACTGGCTGAGAGGTTAAACGTGTCCGCCTCGTAAGCCCAAGATCGCGGGTTCGAGCCCCGGCTGAGTCGTCGGATTTTCTGGATGGAAAAATCTTGGGCACGCATGTCTTATGATTATGTGGCATGTAAAAGATCCCTGGAGGGACCCATTTGGCTTGGGTTCTCTCGGCAAAATTAAATCTCGGCATACTTTAACATCCACAGAGAGCTCAGATTCATTGTAATCTGCGCGTCAAAATTGGTAGCGAGAGTCGCCAAGATGGTGCCACAAAAAAAGGCTCTCAGTTCTGGAGAATATGCCGAGTCTACAAAGGCTTGACCGCCAATCTTGCTGCCCCATTAGAGAAAAAAAAATATTCTTTGACAACATGTATACATTGTTTGTATATATTGTTTGTATATATTGTTTATATTGTTTGACATCAAAGGGAACATGTATACCAAATCAGACAGGCCGTTTCAGACAGTTTGAAGATTCAATGCTCAATAGCCACTTTTTTTTAATTAACACAGATAAAACTGACAAATTAAAACTGTGAAGTGAGTCATAGAATAAGTGAGCATCCTGCCAAATTAGAATTTCAAAAAGATTTGGGCAGAGCAATTATAGTGGTGCCGAAATTTTAATTAATTTTATCCCAGTTTACATGCTAGATAAAACTTTGACAAATTAGTCAAATGGGTAAGAGAGTAATTGAGCATCCTGTCACATTCTAATATAAATGTTCCATTCCTAAGATATGGCTGAGCAAATATGGAGGTGTCAAGATTTTAATTAATTTTATCTCCGCAGCTGAATGCGAATAAGGGTTTAAACTGGAACAACTTGCTAAAAAAGAATGTTTCACTATTTGCCTCAAGTTACAATTCCACAATGTCAAACGCATCGAATTAAATTTTTGAAATCATTGCGAAGAAAATGCAACAAGCTTATACATATTTTTGCTTTGCTCGAATATTTATTTTATCTCCGAAGCTGAATGCGAATAAGGTTTTAAACTGGAACACACTTGCTAATAAGAATGTTTCAACGCATTGTTTCAAGTTCTTAATACACAATCACCAAAAGATCTAATTGCATTTTCTAAATTAATGAGAAGAAAATGCTACACTATCATATTTATTTTCATTTGATTTTGCTTGAATATTTCTGGTTAGATTTAATAGTCACAATCACACAACTTAGTTGATACTTACAGTTTTTATTCGACAAGGAAGGGTTTAATACTATTTACAAATGGGTTGTAAATGTTATAAGAATATCAAGTTTCGAAATCTTTTAGAGGCCACAATTTGATAAAAAAAAATATTCTGCATACAGGAATCATTAAACATTACTAAATATCATGCAAAATTATTAATTCGTTCAAATGATTTTTTTTATTTAAATTTTTACAGTTAAACGGCTAGAACTCTTATTAAAAAGCGATTTTAAATTAAGTGGTTATTTCCAAGGAAAACAACTACTTATCTTTTATGTTAGAAAATTAATATCAAGAAAATTTACGGAATTAATTTTAAATCTCATTAGTTAAAAATCACCAGGGAAAAAGGCAACGTAATCTCATCACAATAGAGTACTTTGCATGTGTCTTGTTCATTGTTTTGTAGTCTCCAAATTAATTTACTTCCAATAATTGGAATAATTGTTTTACTTAAATCCTTTTAGTTTTAGCGTAGGTTTTGTCTCTTTAAATCTTATTTAATTAGGTACCTACTTAAATTTTGTGTTATAGTTACTAGGAGGATATAATTACTTTGTTAAGGATATAAGAAAAATATTTCAAGGCGGAAAAATTTCCAAATGTTTGTTTAATACAAAAGTTAATTAAATTGGATACAAAATTAAAGATTCACGTGTTGTGTTGCAGACACTGTTAAAATATTTATTTCCTCAAAAATTATTTAATTACTATTTAACAATTATTCAATTATTAAAATTATAATTTTAAAAAATATTTTTTTTATTACTTATTGGATGGTATAATGAATATAATGGAATATTTTGCTTTATAAATATGTTTTAGATTAACTGCGAAGTTCTTGTGAAATGTCAAGTTGTCTTTTAGGATTGAAATTCGTAGCCTGGCTTATAAAACATCCTGAATAGTTTTAAGCCATTAACCCATAAACGTTCGTAATGGTGTCTCAGGTTTCCTAGACCATCATAAAGTCAGAAGCAGGAAATGTAAATACACGCAGAAAAATTGCTGTAAAGAGCGAACGAGTCTGGATGACTCTTACGGGAAACGCAAAAGTCTATTAGCTATTTTGTTCACCTTCTCAGAAACATAAAAAGGGGACCTAAAATAACAGTTTCACCATTTTACTGCTAAAGAGTAACATATAAATATAAATGTATCACAAACAAGTTGGGTTTTGAAGGGGCATAGTGGTGAACGTCCAAATTCACCTATGTTGGGTTGCCATAACATTCATTCATTCAATTACACGACAGTCCTGGGTGGGGCCCTAAGCTTTCTTTAGAAGTCTTCATCAGGTAAATCTGTTTTTGAGGACTATTATCCAAGCTGTATTCGGAGTGACTAAATACCTGCCCAAAACTCGCAGCCGCAACCAGAAAAAAGGTTGCTTTAAACATTGCGCCAAATGTAGATATTGGAAAAATACCCCATAACCATTTAAGCAGGCGAGTAAGGTTTTTTGTGATTCGAAATTTTTTTATGAAGTTTTTATTTTATTGTATTTTGTAATAATTGTATTTTGTATATTTATTGTATTTTGATATTTATTGTATTTGTTATTTTGTTTTTTGTATTTTTTATTTTTTTCCCAAAATGCATACATTTCACAATGCACCAACTAAATATTTTTCTCACAAATTAATATTTTATATTTGGCACGACTTTATGGCACGGATCACTGAACAAAAATTGTTGCGATCTAGCGAATAAATTTCTACGATCAATAGCCATGCTGCACCTCGTGAATTTGTTTGTACGGTTTTTGGGGCAGGTATTTAAACCTCGGCATGGTATTAGTTTTAGGATTTCCCCAGGTCTCTTTCGAGATATTTTTACACCTCACGGGGTTCTTCCGCGAAGCCTAGTTCCAATGGGTTTCGTCAAAAAAGTTTTTTTTTTGTGTACAACCATCATCTTGCATTCGGCCAGGTGACCACCGTTTTTTATAGCCTTTTAAAATTTAACAAACTTGACTGCACAATTGTCTGAAAATTTTTGTAAAGTTCTGAGTTAGATTTTCTTTGGATAGGTTTCATAACAGCCCAAACATAACCAACAAAATGGTGAGTTTAGGTAATTTTATACGAACTATTACTAGAGAACAAACAAAAGAGAAAATGGAAGTAAGGCTTTTCCCCCTGAAAAAAATATTAAGAGTTTAAAAAAATAAAAAAAAAAAAAATTAAAGAAAAAAAAAAAATTTTTAGACGAAAAGCTGTGATTTGTCGAAAGAAACACTTTTTTTGGCCAATCTCATTCTGCTAGCATATCATTCAACTTGAATCACTGTTAATACATTCCATTCCACTTTTAAATTGAGTTTTGTTGTTTTGGTAACATATATTTTCAGGCTTGTGTGTTTGGTACAAAGACCCCTTATAAACCTTGGGTCAAAAGGAGGACTCAAATACCACACATACAGCAGATGCTCCCATCTATCGCCACCTCCACAATTTAGACTTTGCCCCTGAAGGGGGGAATGTCTAAAGACCTGTGCCCGTGGTAAACTGCGCAATGACCGACCATGGGCCCTTTCAGACCCAACAGTTTTTAACGTGTAGTACTCCGCATTACTCGGTGGGTCTTCATTGGAAACGGACTCGATCGCGGGATTTTCAGATCTCGAGTACGAAACGTTTGCCACAAAGGCCCCCTAACCCCACTTTTCATTGAGTTTTGTTTCTATAGGGTTGATTTGTGTTAAGCTGCACTTTTTATTTTCAAGCGATTAGTAAAAAGCGTTACTTGTACGACTTTGCTTGTAACAGTACTTGGGGCGAAAGTGAGCCTAGGGGTCAGCGTCTTGGTCTGGGGATCGAGGCCCTTTGCATCGGTCTCGGTACCACTGAGCCCTGCCGGTATAGGGAGTACGTGCCGTTAAATTTTTTTGGGCCCGAGAGCCCTCTAGTTCCTATACAAATCAAACCTCTGGGGTGACAAGCCATTCGGGGGATCCTCTATTTGGCCTCTGTCTCTAAAAATTGATGGCCCACTTATGTGTGTTTTGTCTTTTTGTGTCGGGTTTACTTGACAAAGGGGTTTAAATAAGCGGTCTCTGACCAAGCAACAAACCTGAAAAATAATATTCTACCACCAACCACAGTTATTTTTTTAAAAGAAATGCCTTTAGTTTTTTTCAGAAAGAAACGTAACTTAGTCACTTTTAGCGGTAAAGGGAGTAACGAAAATTTTGCTTTTTCCATTTTGCTCAGCCGCTTTTTCCCGGATATTTTCGGCACAGTTGCGTTTTTGCTTAATTAGAATTTTAAAATTGAACTTTTAACAAACGCTGAAAATTTTTGTTCTTAATTTTTCCGATTTTTCCCTATTTTTTTTAGTCTTGGTTCTCTTGGAAAAGGTAAGGGGTAGTAAATTTTTAATTTTCTTTAAAACTTTAAATTTATAAAGTAACCCGTAATAGTTACTTTTAGTATTAGTAGCTGTAACTAAATTACTTTTAGTATTTTAAATAGCTGTATAGTTACTTTTAGTATTAATTTGCTGTAAAATAGTTTTTTTTTGTATTAAGTAACTGTTTAACTATTGCTTTTGTATTAAAATAATTGTAATAGTTTCTTTTTTTATTAACTAACTGAATATTTTCTTTTTTGTATTACGTAACTGAACATTGTTTTTTTATTTAAATAACTGTAACTTGTTTTCTTTTGTATTAAGACTGTACTGGTTAGGTTTTTGTATTATTAACTGTACTAGTTACTTTTGTATTTAAATACGTAACTATTATTTTAGTATTAAGTAACTGTAACTACCCAATTTTTTTATTAAGTAACTGTAACTAGTTACTATTTGTATTAAGCAACGTAACTAACTACTTTTTGTGTTAATAACTGTAGTAGTTATTTTTTATTTAAATAACTGTAATAGTTTTCTTTTTGTTTTTAGTAAAATGTAACTAGTTTTCTTAGTATTTTAAATAACTGGACTAGTTACTTTTAGTATTAAGTAACTGAACTAGTTTTCTTTTATTTAAGTAACTGAACTAGTTACTTTTAAATATATAACTGTAATAGTACTATTTGTATTAAAATAACTGTAAATAGGTACTTTTTGTTTTTAAAATAAGTGGGAACTAGTTATTTTTTTATTAATTTAAATGAAACCCCTTTTTGGTTTAAAATTTTAGTATTAGTAACTGTATGGGTTCTTTTTGTATAATTTAAATGTACTAGTTACTTTTCAAATTAAATTTAAAAGAGTTATTTTTTAAAATAACTTTTCCCAAACCCCGGATTTCCCATAAACGAACTTATCCATGTCCAAACAGTAAGGGTTTTGAAGGAAGGGGAAACTAAAAGACATTTCTGTGCTTAGCGCATCTATTTTTAGGTTTTTATAACTCTTTTAGGAGGCTGACGTTCACTATTTTAGTAACACCCTTTGTTTCCACATCTGAATAAATGTACAAACCTTGACTAAAACCCGACTTTATTTTAAAAGGTTTTTGATAAGCATTTCCCTATCATTTTAACCTTTATGGCATTGACTGCAATCAATTAAATTTTTTTTGATTGTTTATTTTATTCTTTATTTATTTTTTTTTGGTACTCCTACAGAGGAAACCCCCAAATTATAGAAGACACATACAAAAGTAAAAACAGAGACAAAACAGTAATTAAAAAATATTGGTTAAAACAAGGACAAAACAGTGATTTAAAACATTTGAACATATAAAAAATAACTAATCGCAATAACAAATTTATACGAACGAAAAAAATTAAAACGAAAATAAAAGCTTTGCGCGAGAATTCAAATAAAAGTAACGTCGTTACCCCGTGAGAAAAGGAAGTACAGCTGGGGAAAAAAAAAACGACCCCCCCTTCGTTTTCGGCTGCTTTTGATCGGGGAAATTTTTGGGCGAAGGTGTCTTTTTTCAGGAAATTCGTAAGGAATTCAGAACTGGCAACCAAATTTGATAAGGGGTCGTCTACATATTAAAATGGTACAATTTTGTAAAAATTCCAATGGCAACCCCCAAATTTTTTTTTTTTTATTAAAAAGTTTATCACTTCAAATAACCCAGATCCAAAAAAAAAGTATTTTTTGGCATTATTTGTGAGATATAACATTCGAATTTGAAGGCCAAAAATGTTAAAAAAGTTTCACAACTTTTATTTATCCCTCCACAAAAAATAATTTAAACCAACATTTTTTTTTAAATTATATTCTTTTTAATTTTCCCAAAAAACAAATCACACAAGTTTTTTCATCTTTTTATTATTATTATTTTTTTTTAATTTAAATAAGAAAAAAATTATGAATGCACCCCAAATTTTTTTTACATAAATCGATAAAGTAGTCTGAGAAACCAAAATCCCAAATTTTTTTAATTAAACACAATTATTTCCGAGTTTTAAAAATATGAAAAAAAAAACAATTTTAGGGACCGGTAAAAAATTTTTGGCAAATTGACACTAATTTGTTATCGTTTGGTGTTGAAAACGTTTTTGGTGAATTTTTATAAATTTATTGATGTCTGTCAAATGTCAAAAATCTTTTCGTGGTTCAGTGCATACAATTTTTTTGTTTGTATATTTAACATTAAATTATATCGATTACTATGTTTTGGGAATGTATGTTATTTCCAATATTATTTTTTAATTATTTTTATTATAAAATTTCCAAAAAATATGTTATTTCCTGATTTTTTTTAATTTTAGAGATTACTTTTTATTTAGTTATTTAGTCGTCAGTTATTTTTGTCTTGTCAGTCCCCTTAATTAGTCAGTCATTTGTCATCCAGGTCGGTTGGTGTCGTCAGTTAATTAGTCAGTCCGTAAGTTATTCTCAGCAAGTTGTCAGTCAGTAATTTTGGCAGTCATTTAATTTTTGTCAGTCAGTAAGTTGGTCAGTAGTCAGTCGTCGTTTGTCCCCTTAGTTACCAGTTTAGTCATTTTTTAGTCACTGAGCAGTCCCGTTCACTGACTAACTAATTTACAAGGGATTAGAAGTAAGCAGTCTGGACAACTAAAGGAGTGACTAACTAACGGAGTGATTTTTGATGACTGACTAACTAACTCCTGACTGATTTTTCTAACTAACGGACTGACTAACTACTGACTGCTGACTAACTAAATTACTGATTCCCCAACTGATAATTAACGATGATTAACTGACTGATTAACTGATGATTAACTAACTTGGTTTTAACTGATAACTGACTGACTAACTAACTGACTGACTAACTTACTGATGGATACTTTTCTGATTTACTACTCTGACTACTGACAACTACTGACGGCTAACTAATAACTTGACTAACTAAATGAGTAAATAACTGATAATAAAATAATCTCTAATTTTTAAAAAAAACGAGAAATTGAAAAAACTATTTTTTGGGATTTAGACCCCTTCGGGATTTTGAATCATTCGGGATTTCGGCTTGTCGGAATTTTGGTTTTTTGGATCGGCTGTCGGGGTTGTCCCAGACAGTGTGCCGAATTTAAACCAACCATTTGTAGCAAATGAATGAACAAAATTTGCATAAAAAGTAAAAAATAAATGTAATAATTTTGTTTCTATCTGATTGTACTAATCGCATTGAAAAATGTTCGTTATAAATATGTATATGTTAACTTAATTTAAATTAAAACTTTTTCTCGTCTACCCCTTTTTTTTGTTTCTGAATTTTAAAATCCAAAAATTTTAAAAAAAAAGGGAAAACATAAAAAAATCACAATATTAGTGGGAAGAAGGTTTATTCCCAGCATCTTTTGGGGAGCTTAGGGACCCTTTTTTCAGCTTTTTCCCCTGGGGGGGGGAAAAAACCCCCAAATATTTCCTTATCAATTTGAGATTTTCCCCCCAAAAGAATTGAATTTTAAGCTTTTTAAAATCTCAGCAATAATGCTAAAAAGAATAATTCTTTTTTAAAACCTGGGGTATTTTGAAGTTGCTGAACATTTTTATGTAAAAAAATTGGTTTTTTCCATTGGATTTTTTTAAAGTTGGGCCTTTTTTTTAATTATTTTTTTATGTAGACGACCCTTATACAATTGGGGGGGCCCTTCCCCTTTAAATTTCCCTTTCGCTATTTCCTAAAATGACACCTTGCACAAAACTGACCAATGCAGCGAATATGAGGGTGGATCGTTTTTTTTCCCCCCCCCTGTACCAATAAATTAACCCCGTGCCAATACATGAGGACAATCAATATTATTATTACATTTAAAAAAAAAAAAAACAAATTTTATGTCTCTAACTGCAAATTTTAAAGTTAGAAAATGTATATGCGTAATGATAAGTGCAAAAATAATCATGAGTAGCTTCTGTACACATCAATAAACTTCCTTAGGTCGCTCCCATATATGTTGTATGTATGTATGTATGTATGTATGTATGTATGTATGTATGTATGTATGTATGTATGTATGTATGTATGTATGTATGTATGTATGTATGTATGTATGTGTGTGTGTGTGCGTGCGTGCGTGCGTGCGTGCGTGTGTGTGTGTGTGTGTATGTATGTATGTGTCGCTATAGCCATTTGAGTATCAGAATGGGGATTCCAAATAACAAAACCATATTCAAGAATAGATCTTCTGACATGAGCATTAAAAAGAATAATATGGTAAGGTATGGACAAAAGTGTAGCAAAGTTGGACAATAGAGTTTAGAAACAAATCGCTTCTATGCATTTCTTACAAGACATATCTACACGTATCTCACCTTACAAGTGAAAAGAAATAACTCCATTCTTTCTGTATAAAACAACATTGCCAATTGCGTTAGTATGATTTCAATTTTAATAATGCATTACTTAAAATGAATGCACATTTTAGGCTTTAATACTTACTTATTTAAAATAAACAGTATAACTGATCTCGATGATAAAAACGGTTGATAGTGGGTTAAACAATATATAGTTATAAACTTGTTGGTTAGTAGACATATATTTTCAGGCTTGTGTGCTTGGTCACAAAGATCCCCTTATAAACCATCGTCAAGAAAGACGGACACGACATACACAACACACACATATAAGACAAATGCTGCCATCTATCGCCACCTCCACAACTTAGACATGTCCCTGAAGGGGAGGAAAATACTCTCCAGGGTCCTGTACCCGTGGGAAACTGCCCAATGACCGCCCACAGGACTTTCACACCCACCCGTCCGTGGCCGAGTGGTTAGGGCATCAGCCTAGAGATTCAACCTTCTCAGGAGTGCGGGGGTTCGAATCCCACCTACTGCCAGTCATCCTATAAATCGGATCTGTGCTGGAAATAGTATAAAAATCCACATCACGGATGGGCCCGAGTACACAGTGACAGACGTGCTCGTTAAATCTGTGGAGTCCAAAGTCTCGACGGCGTTAGCGTACAATATCGCTCGAAGTTCTGTTGGGTGCTTGCTCAGGTGTCGACCTCGTCACTTGACCAGGGTTCTAAATTACGAGGCGTTATTAGTTGTGTTAAAGCTCCTGAAGGAGGCTAGAAATAGGCAGCCGGAAACGATTTCCTTACCTACCTATCAGACCCAACGGATTTAACGAGCACGTACTCCGCATATACTCGACAAACACAAACATCCATTCCTTACCGGGATACGAACCCGGACCCAGAGGCTCCAAAGGCTAGCTCCCTAACCGTTGCGCCGCCGGGTCGGCAACTTGTTTCTAAGTATCATTAGTTTTTTAAACTAACGCCTAAAAATAATTTCAATTTATCAAATTTCTGCTGACGTTCCAACGAAATTAACGCCTGAATAAATCAACTCTTTATCGTATTACATGAAAAAAGAACTAGAACTTCTTCAATTACATTTAATAGTTTTATAAAAGATAGCCGGGAGAGGAGAGAGAGAGGGGGGGGGGGGGGGGGGCTTTAGCAATTTTATGATGTACCAGATATCGAAAAAGTTTTACCTTTCAAGAAAAGGATATAACTTCTAAAGATAGTAAATTAACTATTTACTCAACCAAAACATATTTTAAATGATAAGCCGAGTAGAAAGATAACGAAATTGAAAGATAATATATTCCATTTATTCTCAACGCATATATGAAAATGAAAGATTAAAGTAACTTCTGGTATTCTATATGCAAAAAAAAGATGTTCTTTTATTCGTATTTCAAAGGAATATATCTTATAATAAACTTTATTTCTTCACAGAAAAAATGGCTCGTGTGCAAAAAGAGTCAACCGATATTGAACCTACTCGTGCGTAGTAAGATAATTTTGCTGATATGGTAACCCTGATCACGCGCGACACCACGATCACTATTCTGGAGAACGCAAGGCAGAGAGTTGAACCCAAAATTATAAACTAAATAGGCTTGAGCATAACCTAATCTACTTTAAGGTCTCAGAAGTCATTCGTAACGTCGCGCTATCCGTCCGGTTCGGGTTGTCGGCTTCTCCGAAGAAATAGCACGAAACCTATTCGCGCACAGCTGACTATACTTTTCAGGTTCCGAGCAGGAGGCCTACCACGAGCTGCTCGGAAAGATACCGAAGCGAGAAGTTTTCACTGGCGACAAGTTCTCATTCCGACCCCCAGTTCCAATTACCGGCTTAAGTAATGGTTTCCTAAGATTACGGTGCCGTCATCCGCCAGATTCGTAACGGTTACGTATGACGTCACAGAAACCTTTTACGTACAAATGTATGGCGATGGTTTCCTAACAACACGTTAATCGTAACCGTAACGGATCTGTACCATCGTCACGGACGTTCTTGCTTTTCCGACTCTTCTTCACACGTTTTTCGGACACGTAACGGCTACTTTTGCGAGGGAAAAATGTTCGAAAAGAGCGCTTCTCAGTCGGCCTTTCTCTTCTGGGGCTATAGGATTCTTGTAGGGCTTCGAAACTAAATCTTCGCGCACATGATTTAAAACAGATTATCTTTCTTCGTAGATGCCGACGTATGAGGATATGGAAAGCCCCTTCAGTTGTCCTATGTTTGAAAATTTCCCTTTCCCTCTGCCGGCTACTTTCTAAATCCGATTCCTCATCCTCCATCAGTATTAGCAGAGCTAAATTTTCATAATACACACACACACACACAAACTCATTTTTATATTGATTGAAGTTACGAACCGGCTAAAAAATCACGATGTGTCGGTTTGTTTACGTTTGGATCGGTTGCGGATTACGTTTCTTCATTTCGAGGAAACCGCATTCGCCGTAAACATTACGATCGGAATTGTAGCGGAGCGAATCTGTGACGTCACGCGTAGAGTTACGGTGACGGTGCCGTTATCTTAGGAAACCATTACTTTAGGATCTACCACGATGTCATTTGAGGAGGTTCCAATCAAAACCCCACAAATCACACAAAAAAATCACTTAGGAGTGGATTCTGGTCCTATAGGATCAAACTCAACGAGTCTGGTGTTCGGAATAGGTTAAAAGCCCACAAATCCCATTGTAAAGCAGTGGAGAAAATCGCTGGTTCAAACAAAACCACACATGTCCAGACAAGATGACTGAGCAAAACCACACAAGTCCAATCAGCCAAGAGGAAGTCTGGATTTTCTGTGAATCACAGAACGCTTCTGATAACAGAGATGGTTAATCAGTTTGGCGTTTTAGCTGTTTGTCGTGAGTGTTGAGTCTGTGTTTGTGGTTTTTATTATATTAATATTCGAACGTTACAATGAACGTGGGTGAAAATGAGTCTGTTTTAGTTGGAGTGGCGAATGAAGGATCACGGATAAGGTTGCTTAAAAGAGGTTGGAATTGGGAAAAAATGTTGTCGACACCATTGCCAATGATACCTTTAATACACCCCATCAGCAATGAAAAAAGGAAAGACGTGAACGAGCTACTTACTACTCTTTTTAGCACCGAGTGGATAAATAATGACAGTCTATCCTGGTATAGAAACATTGTAAGCAATGAAACGTTCCCGACATCATCAGAAAACGACGATTGCGTTAATGAAATTGAGTGCGACTGCTTGGAGGACGACTGTGCAATCCACATCTGAATATTAGTCCATCAGTACCTATTCATCAGTACCTAGTCACTAAGAGAGATTACAGAGAGACTAATAACTTACAAGTTCCTCTTACTTCAGTTTTTATTTCAACTTTTATTTCAATAGCGTTTTATTTCAGTTTTATTTCAATTTCAGTTTTATTTCAACTTACCAGTTCCTCCTCATACTTCAGTTTTATTTCTGGTATTTTAATTTCTGAACCTTTTAAATTTGAAAATTACGAGTCATGATGTATGTAGGTTGAAATTTGTATTGACTTATTCAATAATAATTTATGGTTACACTAATTTCTTTGACAATATACCCTACTTCTTTCAATAAATAATTTCTTGCATTAGTCGCTTGCTTTTTTTTTTGAACGATCAAAACCCCACAAGTCCACACTGTGGACCGATCAAAACCCCACAAGTTGGTAAAAATTGATCAAAACCCCACTTGTCCAAACTTTAACAAGGCATTTCAAGAATATTATAGCCATATGTTTTGAATCACTACTGTCACTTAGCTTATAGTTACCGAGATAAGATAATAACATTTAAAAAAATCAAATCTCATTGGTAGAACACCAGAAAACAGTTTTTCGTGAATACCCAAAATTCAGTTCTGGTGGACTTGTGGGGTTTTGATTGAAACCTCCTCAATTTTCTTCCCGATGGCAGAAGGCGTTCTTTAAAAAAATAATGTTTTACTTTAAAAAACATTTTTTGAAAATCGTAAATTTTCCTAAATTATTTTTTTCAAAACATGATTTTACAAAACCTTAAACAGTTAACTTATAAAACCTTTTTTGCATCATATTTACTATTTTTTTTATCCATTGTGCTATTGAATCTGAGGGTTCCAATGGAAAGTGAATTATTTATTGCTGTTCATCCATAGAAGCAATTTTTAAAATATGCCATTTTTTACGGGAAAAGTCTGACTATTGCGTTTCGGCTATCAATATTGTTCTTCATTTTCAAGATGTTCCTTAGATTTTATTTCACATGGACATCAGGATTGGCAATGTACCAAATAAAAAAGACATTTAAGTATACTAGTACTTTTTATGAAATGATGTTTTGAAAAATGGCTTTTTTCATACCAATTTATCAATAAAATGACCCAAAAATTATAAAATAGATTTTGTATGCTACTTTTTTTACTTTTTCTGAGTAATTTATTTATATATGTGTATAAAATATAAATTAATGATTTATAACTAACGTTTAACAACTCTGAACATCGACCTAAGCCTAAGATGGGCAGAGAAATATATTTTTTCTTTTCTTAAAAACTGGTTTATAAGAACATTTATGTCTTTCTTATTAGGATCGTAGTCGAATAAGAAAATTGGATTTTCAAGTCCGGCTGCGGTGTGTTAATTACTTCAAATTATATAATATTTATTTTAGGACCCAGCAGGAGATAATTATTCATTTTTATTTCGAACATCCAATGCTTTTACGGTACATTTCGTTTCTGAGGGTCCATTAAAAAATTATCGGATAAAAAAAAAACCTTAAGATTTTAGAAGCATTAGTGGACAACCTTTACAATTATTTTAGATAAAGCAAATACTTACGACGAGTGTAAGCTGAGCATTCTCTGAACTGGGGTATGATCATATGACTTACGCGTCCATGCTAGTTACAACTGGGTAGGGTAGGGTATGCTACATATATATCCCGGCTTGTGTGCTTGATCAATGATCAGAGACCCGCTTATAAGCCTTCGTCAAGTAAGACAGACACACAGAAAGAATTTTAACTGTCACAGAGAAAGGAAGTACACCCAGGGCGAAGGCAGGAATTGAACCCGCACCCGTTACAGCGCGCAGACTGCTAGCTTAATGGTCCAAACCATTCGGCCATCCGGGCTCTAGGTACCAAGTGTTTGATTACTTTTGGTGTGTTTCTTGCGAAGACACTGGAAATGGACGATTTGAACGGGGCGAAGCGTATTTGTGGGAAAGTAGACAATGCTTGGGCATAACTATGGCGTCACTATAGGCGTGACAGTTCTAGTTTAGACGAATTAGCTGCCGGGTGGTTTGTTTGTAGGTTTAACACAACGGTTGATGTAAATGTTACGTCAATGTAAGCGTGGCCATTCCAATTGTCCATAATTGCATAGTTATGTTCTATTCATTTATTTATTATTTTATTGAATTAACGTCACACTAGAGCTAAGCGAGGGCTATTCACAACGGACGTCGTGTCGGTCAAGTGAAGAGGCAGTCACGTGTGTTGGCACCATAAAACAAAGTTATCGTGCGAGGCGTCAGGACTTTGGTCCATGACATATTTAAAGTGAACTAGTCCCATATACACGGTGCTATATACTGACCGGATTTTGGGGTTTGAAGCCCAGTTGGTTAGGCGTTTGTCTTGCATGCGGAAGGTCCCAGGTTCGGGTCCGGGCATCGCCAAAATTGCTGCCGACCTATAAACGGCCCATGCAGCCAAAAATGTCCGACGAATAATACCCCGTATAGAGGGAGTGCACGTTATATATGCTCCAAAGTCCTATCGCTGCTTACGATGTCTCCCTTAACGGTTGCGTTGGGTGCCTACTCTTCACTTGACTATGGTTCTAAAATATGAAGCCCGTCGCCAATAGCCCTCGTGTATCTCTAGTGCGACGATAATTCAAACTAAACTAAATTGACCGGATTTTTTTCCCAGGAGAGCAGAATACCGGAAGATATTTTCAGTTGCATGTTAATCCACCACGCCGGTGCTACGTTTTATTTAAATAAATATCATGTATTTATAGATTAGTAGGCACTTAAGATACCTACTAATTGCTAAATTATAAACACAAGCACTAAATTGCTTACTTTAGCTGTTAGTTATTTTATAAATACAATATTTACGGAGTTTAACAGGATGAACTTCTTAATCTTTTCTTTATGCAAAGAAACTGAAATTTATTTGCCAAAAAAATAAAAAAAAATTCGCATTTCGTTCATTTTCATTTGATGTAATCGAAAAAAATTTAGAAATAGAAAAAAATAAAAAAAAATAAAAAATCGTCTAGAAGTCCTTAGAGAATTGGTTGATGGTTAAGAAAAAATATTTCAGGCTCATGTAATCAATTATATTTTTGCACTTTTACATATTTTCTTCACGTGTTTAAAAATCGGTTTACTATTTTTAATTTCTCAAATATTTTTTAACCTTTAAGCGAATATAACAAACAACTAACAAAAATACCAAATTTATTTCCTTTATACAATTTGGAAGTTAGAAATGTAATTTATTAAAAAAATTACTTTCGACGATTTCATGACGGATCTACCCATCCGCATCTTTTACCCATTAAAAGCTCTGCCCTTCTTATCAACGTCGTTGTTCCGAACTGAAGCATAAAATTAAATAATAAAAAAAAATGCGCCGCACTTAAGTGTATGGCGAGACTATCCTTCAAAAAATGCGCAATTAAAAAAATAGATAATCTGCATATAAACTATTTCGTGTGAGAGTCTTAGATAATCCTTTCCAGATCTTGAGCCTTTCCCTTAATTTAAGTATTTTTATATTAATGCTTTTTTTCCCTCCTTAATATTATACCAGATGTTGGTGAAAAAATATTATTTAAGGCACGATAAGAAGCAAACTTTTTGGGGTGTTTTTATGATATTTGTTTTAGTAATTTTTAGATAGAAAATGGGAAAATAGAATTTTTTTCTCATTTTATGAATATTAGAAGTTTTTATTTTATGAAGGGGATTTAATAGGATATGGAAGTTTATTTGTTTTGTAAAACAATTTGTTTTCTTTTTTTTGTGATTTTATCATTTGAAAATGTACTAATGCACTAAGTTTATTCCTTATATGAATTTAGTTAATTTATTTGTGCAACTATATGTGACACTATAATGAAATAATTAGTTTTTAAACAATATATGCTGTGGTGAATTTAAGCGTTCACCGCAACCTGTAGCTTCCTATATATATAATAGATGACATCCATTTCATTTATTAGTTAAATTGATGTTAAAAATGTGTTGAAACAATAGAAAAAATGTTTTGAAGGTGCAGTATGTAAGTATTCTTCCGAAGTGTAGTTCAGTTTCTACACTCTTAAAACAAAGGAGTGAAATCCACTCCTACAGGAGAAGTGCATTTCGGCACCGGAAAGGAGTGTAAATTAACTCTGACCGAGTTAAATCCGCTCGTTTTAAGAGTGTAGGACGTAGATTGTTTTCTTTTATTTCTTTTACCCACTCCGAAAAAGAGTGAAATCCACTCCTATAGGGGAAGTGCATTATCGGCACGGAAAGGAGTGGAAATTAACTCAGACTGAGTTAAAACCGCTCGTTTGTTTTAAGAGTGTAACCTTTAATGCTTCGGATAATTAGTTATATGAAATCTTAAGAAATATTTTACGATTCTCTAAGATGTTATAATTTTGCTGCATATTCTAGAAAATAATGTAGTTTTTTTTTTGTCATGCGTACATTTATATAATAGTCTCTTCTAGTGGTCTTCAGTTGTATTAGAGCAATACAAATTCGTGTTCGTATGTCATCAACACTTTTACGCCATACTTGCATTCCACTAATGATGTGTGAATATGTTTTAGCTTCCACACTACGTTTATAACGTAAAAAGTGGAAGGTATGTATTATACTCGTTCAGTCCGTCCGTCTGTCTGTCTGTCACCCAATTTCACAGAACTATCTGTAAGTCTCACAAACAAGTGGGATACATCATTTTGAAGCAAAAAATCAGACTATGCTACATTCCAAATTTCAATTAAAAATTTAAATTAGAAGTTTATTTAAAGTTTAAATAACTAAAAATTTAATCTACATTGAAATAACATGCAAATTCCATTTTCATTCAATATATTCACTGTTCCCATTTCGTCAAACGTACGAGAAACTTTATTTAAAATAAAAATAAAACTCTTGAAAAAATTTATTTATGTGATAAGATTCAGTTTGGATTGATGTCATATCACAATAGAGTTCTTTTGATGGTTCATTATATATGTATGAAGAAAGATGCATAGAGAATTCTAACTTTGCATAAAAAATGTGCAAAGTTTCGCTTTTATTTTTAAAGCATCAATTTAACTAATTATATAATTTTCGAACTGTAAATTAATTTAACCAACGATAAATAATAACTGAATTTTCGAAAGAAATGTAAATGGGAACTTGTGACGACTCAGAAGATATTTATTCAAAAAAATTGCATCTTTGTTCTTCGAACTTCAAACAAATTTTGCAAACGATAAAGTCTAATTATTAATTCTGAGAAAGAAGATTAATGAAAATACTTAATTTTGGCGTTTAAAAGTTTGAATTAAAACTAGCTAAAGGCCCAGGTTGGCGAATTTCTTTCTGTGGTGTATAAATGTTTTGTTTCCTGTTGAGTACAAATGCTGTGTGGAAGCGGTTTAAGTGACATATTCTATAACAAACCTACTTGTTTTTATTGTATATAATTTTAAACTGCAATAAAATATGTATCAGTACCTAAAAAAGTTTTTTACTCATCATTATACCTAGAACTGTTAGGTTAAAACAATAGGTATAGGAAACACTTAAAAATATTTCTAGCTCTAAGCGTTTTAAAAAAACTGAATTTCATTAGACTAATTAATACTCTAAAGACACCATTTAATCAAATTATCAACTCAATATATTCAATTCCAAAAAATTAATCTAATAAATTTGAAGCTAATATGCATACTTTTACCCGATAAATGCTAAATTTAACCCTTTTGCAAAAATCTTGATTACATTATCTTGTGAAAAAAAAATAACTCTACTCAATAAAGGCAGTGTTCGATTACTAATTGATAAATTTATTGAAACTAATGCTATAGTAAAAAAAAACTTTTACTAATTACAGTAAACATTTTGAAAATCACTTAGTTGAAAAATGTGAATAAAGAATATTTGCGTCTTTTATTTTATGGATAAACTTAATACTTCTTCATATATTTGTTACCGTTAAAGTATGAAATCCGTTATTTTATAGAATACCTAGTTATTCCATGAAATATAACTGATCGTGTCCGTTAAAGTGTGAAACTCTCTTGTATTTCATGGTTAAACCTAGTTATTTCATAGAATAACGATCTGCAGCCTATTAAAGTGTAAAATAATCTATATCATATATCTCGCACGACAAATACAAAAGTTTAGGTACTGGTCAGAGATTTTAAAAATGTGTGTAAAACCCAGTGTGTCGACAACAAATTTTTTGTTTTAGAAATAATGCTCTTTGTAATTCCAAGTGTCACATTTTAGTAATCCTTGTTGTAACAAATGATTTTTAATGGTACATTTCCGTAAATACCATTTATACGCTGCATAAATTAGATTAATTGCTTCTTTTTCATTTAAATTGTTTATTCTTAGTTTATTTATAGAATACCCAGTTATTTCATTTTAAATAAATTTTTATTTTACATTTTAACTGTGTCTCATTAGTTAATTTATAGAACACCTAGTTATTTCATTGAATAACTAGTTAAATTGTAAAATTAATAATATATTACGCACTTTAACGGACACGATCAGTTATTTCATGGAATAACTAGGTATTCTATGAAATATAACTGCATTATATACTTTAACGGAACATATTTATTTATTTAGCGTTAGTTAGGGTACACGTACACTCTAAGCAAAATGTTTACAACTGTAACAAAAAATATATGTTTGAAGCACATTATGGTAATGTTTTGCGTCTTGAGTGGCAACAGTTCCACAGGAATGAAAATAATTCATTTATTTTATTTGTCCGCGTAACCTCTAATATATGTATTGGGCTGAACAACACCAACAATGAAATCACGTAAGAACGAAAATTGGAATGATTTGCGTCACCTGAAATATGCCCTTTTTGTAGTAGCTCATAATTTAACTTGTCAGTTTTGCATTTAAGCAAACAGAAATACGTTTAATAATTTATTTTATCTTATAAAGTAAAATATTTCTTACTTTTCAATTCATTTAAATTAAACTGTTTTCCAGGACCACAAGCATCATTTTCATTTTATATTTTATTACCATTAAAACTTCAAACCCCCCCCCGTGTAGAGCAATGTTTCAATCGGGGAAAACAATAAAAATCAGTGCTCAGGCCCAGATAAAAATTAATACCGTCTCCTCTCTCGGTGCCGAAAAAACATCCATTTTTACACTTTAATGTTTCCCATAAATCAGATCTAAGCTCTCTAAAAAAGAAAACACCGAGGTTTAATTACCTGTAAAAATTTCGGTGTTATATAGATAGTTATTTATAACTTTGACGTTTGAATGCATTGTAAACGAGATATTTAAGCACCAAGTAACACATTAAAATGACTGTTTTACTTCCATTTTGGGTTGTTTATTATATAAGGGGGATTGAGATTGGAAGGTGGGTTTCCAAACCGAAGCCGCCCTTCTGTGTTAATCCAATGGTGGAAAATAATTTTCTATGCCACATGTCTCCGGCTGTATTCAATATTTTTACGTACTTTTTTTATATGATAAATGTAGCTTATTTACAAGTCTCTATAATCTCAATTTTTGAAATTGGTTCAAATATTTTGTGTAAGTATTTAATAAAAATTAAAAAATATTCGAACCAGCTTCAAAAAGTGGGATTATAGAGACCTGTAAGTCACATTTATCATGTAAAAAACCCGTTTCAAAAATATTCAATACAGCCGGATAAATGGGGATTAGAAAATATTTTTGTTGCCGTTGAATTAACACAGAGTAACTTTTGTTTGGTTTGGAGACCCGCGGTCGATCGTGCTCATTCGCCCTTAAAAGGGAATGGGATTGGAAGTCGGATTTCTAAATTGAAGTCTTCGCTCTGTGTTATTCCAATCTGGTTAAATAATTTTCTTAGCTTTATTTGTCTGGATGTATTGAATATTGTAACTCTTTTTTATTATTAATGTAGCTGGCGTATACGTCTATATAATACCACTTTTTAAAATTAACTCTGCAAAATTGTATAAATAGTCTTTACTTTTTCTGTATGCTCAGTCAAGTAATGTCAGTATGGTAAGTAAAATTGTCGGTGACTAAAAGAATTACTTAGCCAAATGTTTACAATTGTAATGAAGAAATATGTAAGCTTATAATTTTGTAGTCTTCCATAATTGAACTTATTAGTTGGCGTAAACGTCTATATAATTCCATTTAAAAAAACATCGATTTTTTTTTGTTGGAAAATTATATATTAAAAAAAAATACATATTCGAACCAATTTTTTTAATGGCATTGGGGAATCATGTTATCCAACTGCATTTATCATATAAAAATCGTTTGTAAAAATATTCGATGCAGACGGAGTTATTAAGCTTAGAAAAATATTTCTTTCCATTAGATTGACGTAGAGAGAAGAATTCGTTTTGGAAACCCTACTTCTGGGCTCATCCCCAATTAAGAGGAATTCTGTAGATTTTTTTTTATCCATAGGCAGTAATTAATTCTGAATAGTAATGTTCCGGACTATGTAATGGACATGATAATCCGGACTATGTAATGGACGGGATAATCCGGGCTATGTAATGGACGGGATAATCAGGACTATGTAATGGACGGGATAATCCAGACTATGTAATGGACGGGATAATCAGGACTATGTAATGGACGGGATAATCCAGACTATGTAATGGACGGGATAATCCGGACTATGTAATGGACGGGATAATCCGGACTATGTAATGAAAGGGATAATCCGGACTATGTAGTGAAAGGGATAATCCAGACTATGTAATGGACGGGATAATCCGGACTATGTAATGGACGGAATAATCAGGACTATGTAATGGACGGGATAATCCGGACTATGTAATGAAAGGGATAATCAGGACTATGTAATGGACGGGATAATCAGGACTATGTAATGGACGGAATAATCCGGACTATGTAATGGACGGGATAATCCGGACTATGTAATGAAAGGGATAATCAGGACTATGTAATGGACGGGATAATCCGGACTATGTAATGGCCAGGATAATCCGGACTCTGTAATGAACATGTGTACGGGATAATCCGGAACATAGGGATAAATAAGTAAAAACTTTGGGTGCGTAATACTACAAGACTTTCAACTACCATTCATTAAAGCAATGCACATTTAGAGGTAATTATGTTCCCAATAAGGTAATTCCAATACCTTTAAAACCAAAAATGTCCTAAGGCAGTTACCATTTGCGCATGTGCTATTTTGTCATAAACCTTATTGTGATGTCCGATAGGTACTGGAAAATCGTGTACCAAATTTAAAGTCTAGCTTTTTTTTTTGTTTTTCAGCAACACCTTTAAAACCAAAATAGTTCTATGACGGCTACCCTCTGAGCATGCGCGATTTTTTCTTAAAACGTCATGTGCTAGCAATTCGTGCACTAGATTTTAGGTATTTTTTGTTTAACTTCAGAATAGTTTCAGACAGATAAAAAATACAGACAGACAATCAGACAGACATAACAATGTTCAAAAAACACTTTTCCGAATTAGAACTCTCCAAAACGTGCAGGAAAAAAAATCCATTTCGATTTTCCAACTATCGCGATAACTTCTTTACCTCGTATTTCATATTAAGTAACAAAACAAATTAGGCATTGAATTAAAAAAAAAAGTTCGCATTTCATCTTTCAGTGCAGTATTTAAATTTTTTTAATATTGATCTTGCACCCTCACATGAGCTGTTTCCGTGTAGTGGTCCATAAGTGTTTTCAAGCTGCAATCTTATTTTCCAAAGTTTCCAAAATGCCTTGGATTTATTCTTTTTTTCTTTTACTCTCTGAAAATTTAATAAAAAAGCCATATATCAAATCTTTTATTATTTGTTGATGCATTTTGTTTTGAAAACCAAAGCAAATTCAATTCTAAAAATACTCTTTGTTTTCCACTGGGGTTTAGAATGCTCATTTGAATAGGAATTTAAAAAAGGGAAATATGGCGGGAGCCTCGGAAACTACCGTGGAGCTATATTCTATGTTTGTTGGTGGGTTGTATAACACCTCTACAACAAAAGTGACACATTTCCAAAATACAGCTATGCTATAAATTTATTCCTAATAAAAAAATATATGTAAATCACCAGACTGGCTCCTATACCATAGCTATACTTTGCAGTTTTTGTTGCAGATCTGTGATATGAAAAAGAACAGCCGTAACTCAAGACATAAATAAAACACATTTGTAGAGCTTAGTGGAAGAACGTGCTAAGTGACATATTTGAAAAAAAAAATGATATATTGTATCAATGAACATGTTAATCAATCCTTTTTAAAAAACTAAATTCTCCCTTATCATAAACTTTAAGCTAAACTATTTTTTTTACCTTTTTTTAGTGCCGTTTTTAACCAATCTAAGTGCAAACAAAAAAGAAAGCACTCATTTTCTCGCTTTCGTATTTTTGTCACTTAGCACGTTCTTCCACTAAGCTCTTCATTTGTATATTTAACACTTTGCTCTCCGTAGTTATGAGTCAATAACGTAAATTACTCTATTTATCTGAAATACAAATTCTTCGTCCGTTATTGCTCGCTCGTGAAATGAAATCCACTCGTTTTAAAAAGTGTTAATTTTCACACTTGTTGCATAATTGTTATTTATGCAACTAGTGTGAAAAGTAAGGCTTTTTTAAACGAGTTGAATAGATTATTTCACGAGCGAGGCACGAGCGAGTGAAATAAATTCACGAGTTTAAAAAAAGATATATTTTCAACGTGTTGTCATACACTATTTTTTATAATAACGTGCAAAAAAAGTATTTATTAAATTGGTATTTATTGATTGGCTTATTAATTATTTTATTATCATGTTCAAATGATTTGAATGTGATTTTTTATATTAATGATTATTTTAAAATCACGTGCAAAAAGTATTTCTTTAGATTGGCATTGGAAATAAGACGCCAAATAAAGAATCACGTTCAAATAAAGAATTTTACACCAATCAGATGCTCTTATTTACTTTGTCGCACTAGTGCGTAAAAGTAACTTTGAAACACGATTTCGTTAAAAGCATCACTTTTGCCACGATTATTGATTTGAAAAAGTTAGTTTTTTTGCACGATATTATAAAAATAGCTATTTTCACCTCAAAGCAGTGAAAAAAAATTGTCACTCTTTTCATAAGATGCCAACATTTCAAACATTTCAACATTTAATTTTTCACGTAATTATAAAATATAGTGTATGAAACGCTTGTGAAAAGTGATTTTTTAAAAACACGTGTCATTATTTCATATTTTATAAAATCTACTCGTTTTAAAAAGTCCTACTCTTCACACTTGTTGCAGAAATAACTATTGTAACACTGCCACCAGCCTAAATATTCGACTGTTTAGCCGAATTTAAAATTTTGTTTCGTTGAAGAATACAGCCGGAAAAAATTAAAAGAACATTAAAACATGGTGCGACTAATCTTGCCAAAAATCTGCAAACTGCAAAAAAAAACTTTTAAACCGTTTCGTAGCACATTTTAAGCACTAATTCTATCTTATTTTCAATCTAATATGTTATCCACTAAAGAGTGAATATTTTTTTTCTAGATCAATGAAACAACCCAACGAAAATGACGACTTGCCGTTAATGGATTCTTTGAAGCAAAATTACCCCTGAGATAGGCGTTTTAATATAAAAAACAGGTAAGCCTGGTAAAACCTTTTAAGTTGTATACTTTACTTTTTAATTTTCCTTGATAATTTCGATTGTATAATTTTATGTGTTGCCTGAAAGGGCTCGGGGGCCTCTTGGCAACCATCTTTTGAAAATAAAGCTTCTTCTTAAAAAAAAATATATATTTATATATTAGTATATACTTCTATACTTCGTAAAAAGTTTTTGAAAAAATTCAGGCGTTCAAAATTGTAAGGTTGATTGTAGAAAAGAGTTACCTATTACTTTTAAAAACATTACTTATTTATTGACAACAGTTATATTTTTGGATCAATTTGAAAAGCTATTCAGCTTTTATTCGATAAATTTACTTTATAACAATATAATACACCACTTTTGCCAAAATATATACGGAGTTTTGATGGTACAGTATTAGCCTTATTTCTATTGGCTACATTACAGAGCACTCATTGAAAAATGACATTTGAAAAAACATCATGTTTGTAATTTACAGTAATGGCCTAAATACGCATATGTGCGGTCAACACAAGTCCTACACATTCCATAAAATCCTGGACTGAAAGCCGGGTGTTACGAGAAACATGCTTTTCTTCCAAATAATGAATTTAGTTTCTGAAGGCAATGGCATTAGAATAAAATAAACAGTTTCAATTGTAGTTATGTTTGTAAGTGTTTAATTAAATTTCTTCAGCAGATGGCAAAACGAAATAAAATAAAGATCAAATTTGAGTGAAAGGGGTGTAGTTTTCTCAAATAGTTCAAATTTTCAAAAACAATTTGATCATTTTGAACTCTGAAAGTTCAAAAATCATATCTTGAGTTTGAGATACCCATTAGGGTCGAATTAAGACGCAAACGGATGTCTAAATTAAGAGTCTATAACGTGCAAACAAACAACGTAATTTTTATCATTATCTATTAAAACAGTCGGTTACCTCACATGTAAGAGCACCATCATATCCCAAATACATGGAAGTGTCAACTTATAATACTTTTTATTTACTTTAATACTCAAATCAGAAAATAGCAATTAAAATAGTTTTGTAGTATTTATTGTTTTATTCAAGGTCTATAATGTACTTCCTTAACTTTTGATTTAAAAAATAAGTTAAATAAATACTTTCGCTTTGTTAGGGATAAATGTTGACAAAATACTACATATACTTAGATGACATCTATTCTATAACAACATATTTATATAAAATGCTGTATAACATTATACAATAACTTTATCTAAATATTTACACGTTCAATTAAATAAATACTTCTGTTTTTGCTAGTCATAATGTTGACAAAACACTCTCTATACTCTCATGCCATCCATTCTACAATAACATATTTAGATAAAATGCTGTATAACATTATACAATCACTTTATCGAAATAATTACAGGGGGAAACCAACACGCAGAAATATCAATCTCACGCTTTAATTTCATTGCTACACCGTTAAAAATTTTGTGCTTGGTTTCACCATGATATTGGTTCCTAGTAGCTGCAACGGCTGTGTGGTGAAATGTTTCACCTTTATTTCGGTGTTTGGTTGAACCATTTTTCTGGATTTGGAAACAAAAACATGAGAAATGGTTCAACCGAATACCAAAAATATGGTTTAACGTTTCACCACACAGCCGTTGCAGCTACTAGGAACCATATTTTTGGTGAAACTAAGCGCCTAATTTTTAACAGTGTAATTAAAACCGTCGGTCATCTTACACGAACCCTAATCCCTTAATATATGTATGTGTCAACTTATAATACTTTTTATTAGCTTCAAAACCAAAATCGAAAATTCCTAATTAAAATATTTGTCCCATAAAAAATTTCTCCATAATATCCTGCCTTGACTTTGAGAAATTAAATAATACAAAAATATATACTAACACTATTTTTTGGTTTGTTTTTGCTATGGATAAATTTACGTAAATACTCTACATATAGATGCTATCTATTCAATAAAAACATATTTATATAAAATGCTGTATAACATTATACAATCACTTTATCTAAATAATTACAGGGGGAAACCAACACGCAGAAATATCAATCTCACGCTTTAATTTCATCGCTAATGAAAACCGTCGGTCATCTTACACGAACTTTATCCGTAATATATGGATGTGTCAACTTATAATACTTTTTATTAGCTTCAAAACCAAAATCGAAAATTCCTAATTAAAATATTTGTCCCATAAAAAATTTCTCCATAATATAGTGCCTTGACTTTGAGAAATTAAATAATACAAAAATATATACTAACACTATTTTTTGGTTTTGTTTTTGCTATGGATAAATTTACGTAAATACTCTACATATAGATGCTATCTATTCAATAAAAACATATTTATATAAAATGGTGTATAACATTATAGAATCACTTTATCTAAATAATTACAGGGGGAAACCAACACGCAGAAATATCAATCTCACGCTTTAATTTCATCGCTAATTAAAACCGTCGGTCATCTTACGCAGGAACCCTATCCCTAATATATGAAAACGTCATCTTAAATGTTCATGCTCCAAATTTATGACTCCCAATGCTCTGGGGAAAAGGGCCCTCCATGCGTGAAGCATGGCGAAGCTGTCAACATTATATTTCATCATATCCTCCGCCTAGCGCCCAGAGGGCTAAGAAAGAGATTTAATAAACAATGGCTGAGTTGGCGATTATTGATGAAGGGGTGTTATTTTTCTGGAGTAGAAATTAATATCGGGGTGCGTGTGGGATTTATATTTTGGTTATTTGTTTGGCGGGATTTTTTTCTTGTGTGTTTATGTTTTGTTGGGTTTTTTTTGGAGTAAGGGTGATTGGATGGATGTCGCATGTCGCAACTAAGTGCTGTAAATAAGATCCTGGAAAAGTTGGCATTAAAGAATAAATTTTGCAAAAGAATTTAAATTTACTTATGTGCGTTTTAAAAAAAATGTGTGGCTGTATGTGACGAAGGGATTACTTCTTTTTAGTTTGTGTTGTTTGAACTTCTATCTTGATAGGTATATTCCAAAGGCATTTGGACGCTGGTTTTGTAATTTTATTTTTTTATCATTGAAATCTTCTAACATATTATTTAATAATGAAAAACAACCACAAAAACACACACAAAATTTAATATTAAAAAAGCGTTGGTTTAAAATTATCAGGCCAGCTGTGATAAGCTGTGGGCATATTATAGAAGGATGTTAATTCAACAAAACCAACAAACGAAAAAGAACATATCCTTCCATTAATACACCAAGTATAGTCCGCCTGTCACTTCTTAGCTTCTCAACTGTTTTGTTTGTGGAAGAATCCACTTTGAAAACAGGTAGAGAACCTAATGGAGGCAGGTTGCCAATCCCATGTTGTTTGGCGAGCATAGGGGATTGTTGGGTTAGTTTGGTTGGAAATAATGTGTCACACTAAAACTACACATGGGTTATTGGTGAAAGAAGGATTATAGTTAATTGCTGATGGCCGTCATCAATTACACGTGCATTTCTTTTCTATCTTGACTTGATCGTCAATAGATTTGTATTTGATTAGTTTAGTTGCGTTTGAAATATCGTCGCACTAGAGCTACACGAGGGCTATTGACGACGGGCTTCGTAATTTAGAACCACAGTCAGGTGACGAGCCGACATCTGAATCATCTCGGGTAACGGTCGCTAGCGCACCATCTTAACCCTTTCACTACTAAAACGGCCCAGGTGGCCGTACAACTAAGAATTCAATATTAATATTCCTATCACATATTACGCGGATACAAAAGTCCTGCTTAACGGAAGTGTAAATAAACGCCCATGCCACCCGATAAAAAAATTGCATGAATTACACGGACCAGAAATAAACTTACAACCCCTAATTACGACACTTTCCAAATTTATTTGTTGTCAACGAATGTCTCATATTTATTAATGAAACGAGCAGGATTTATTTCTGACTCTCTCTAATGCCAATACACTTCCAAAGTAAGGACTTTCAATGCGTTCGCGATGTGAGTTTGACGAAAACGTAACTGCATTGTAAGAAAAAACACTCACTTTTGTGGAAATTTCCGATACTTTTGACGGTTTTAGATCGTTTCGCTTACATTGCGAACTTTAATCGTTTTCTCAAGCTCTTTTGTAGGGTAAATCCGTTTACTCTAAAACATTTTGTTAGTGACGTAACTTTTGAGACAAGTTAACGTCAAAAACATTAATTCTTTCAGCAACTTCAAGAGGCTCGGTGGCTTGGTTAGTATGACACTTCACCTAGAAATCCATGTTTGTGGGTTCGAGTAGCCCCTGAGGTAAAACCTTTCACAATTTCAAAAAGTACTTAACTTAAAATTTTCCAAGAACTAAGCTACACACACGCCATCATTAAAAAATGGCTGATATTTACAGGGTCTACCACGGCCTACTCAAACTACTAAGGCCGAAGAAGCTTTCCCAAACAAGCTCGGGAACTGAAATTTTGACGTCATAGTTCCGAGTGACGATGTTCCGAAGATGAAGACAACCTGTCTCGAAACCTGTTCGGAACCACTCGTTCACAGCTGACCACCACAATTTTAGGGTTCCGAATGCGTCCGAACTAGTTTCTCGATTTTCGGCACTGGGAACAGTGACGTCAAAATTTCCGTCTGCGCTCACGTTTGGGAGAACTTCTCCGGCCTTAATATTGAAGTTTTCCGTGGGTCTACTCGAACTAAATATTTTTGTTATACTAAAGTCTGACCTTGTTCTCCAGGTTTTCATTAGTTACGGAGTCATCAGCTCAAGTACGCCATCTTAACCCGTTATCTTGTCTCTCTCTCCCACCATCCCCTACCTATAATTTAAAAATATGATAATATTATAACATTGTAGAATGTTATCGCATTAATAACGTCGTTGGGAGTACATTAAGGGGGAATGGGCGCGCTGGACCGAGGGTTTCCAAAGTAAAGTGCATCAGTGTTAATCCAATGGAGAAAAAAATATTTTCTCTGCCATATTTCTCCGGCTGTATTGAATATTTTTGCAAGCGAATTTTTTTGTGTGATAAATGTAGCTGACTTACAGGTCCCGACCTTCCCACTTTTTGAAATTGGTTCAAATATTTTTTTTTTTAATTTTCAATAAATAATTTTACACAAAATATTCGAAGCAATTTCAAAAAATGGGAAGATAGAGACCTGTAAGTTATCTAAGTTTATTATTTAAAAAAAAACCGTTTGTAAAAATATTTAATACAGCCGGAGAAATGTGACAGGGAAAATATTTTTTCCCCATTGAATTAACACTGAGGCACTTGAGTTTGGAGACCCGGGGTCCAGCGCGCCCATTCCCCCTTAACACCCTCTATACTGAATAAATCATTAACTTTAAGGGGACAGGGAACACAATGACGCTTCAAAATATCAAATTTTTATTTTAACTTTCAATCACTAAAATGAATAGTTACGAAAATTTTTATATAATACGCATCTGAATATGGTGTTGGGGTTCGCAAATTTGGTAGTTAATTTCAATATAACTTTGTTTCCAACTTCATATGTCATTATTTTAAAACACCGATTTTTTATAGAAATAAAAATGGTCCATTGAACGCAATGAACCTCAAGTTTGACGATAAATCATTCATAATTTTAAGTTATTAACCTAAATAGAAATTTTGCGCATTTCTTAAATTAGAAAAATCGTCTTATTTTTACTCATTTAATATTTTTTTGAAATATTTTTGGTTCACTGTCTTAAATAGACATGTATACGACATCATAAAAATATTCAACCCTTCTAGTAAAATAGAAAAAGAGAAAAGTGTACCTTAAGGCTGAGAATTGGTGTTTTGGAATAATGAGATTTAAAGCTGGCAACAAAGTTATATTGAAATTAACTACCAAATTTGCAAACTCCAGCCCCATATTCAAATGTGAATCATAAAAGATTTTTCGTAAAGGCACGATTCAGTAAATAAAGTTGAAATGAAAATTCGATATTTTGAGTGGTCGTTTTGTTCCCTGTTACCTTAAGTTTTTTAAAAATTATTTTTAAAGTATTTCAATTTGTCTTAGATAAATAGTGCTGGACTATGGTAGACATAGTCCATCATAATTATTCATTTGGCTTATATTTTGTTAATTTAGCTAAACTTAAGCAGAAAGCTAATTTTTCGCATGACACATTTTCTTGCCAACTGTCGTCAATGGGCCATTCGAAAGACTAATTAGTTTAGTTTAGTTTTAATTATCGTCGCACTAGAGCTACACGAGGGCTATTGGCGACGGGCGTCGAATTTTAGAACCACAGTCAAGTGACGAGCCGACACGTGAGTTGGCACCCAACGCAACCGTTAAGGGCGACATCGTACGCAGCGTTGGGACTTTGGAGAGTATTTTAACGTACACTCCCTCTACACGGGGTATTATTCGTCGGACATTTTTGGCTGCACGGGCCGTTTATAGGTCGGCATTTATTTTGCCGATGCCCAGACCCGAACCTGTGACCTTTCGCATGCTAGGCGAGTCCCTAACCGACTGGGCTCCCCAGCCCCAGGAAAGACTAATAGTCACCTAAAAAGTCTTTATCCATTCTACAGTTTTTTTTATTACAAAATGCAGTTATCACTTTATAAACCCACAAGACCCCAGTTCTTTTTGCGTCCTTTGACGTTTCTTAATTAGCCGCGCAACTAATGATGTCCTGATGGCATTAAAACGCCATTTGAGGGTTAGGAAATAAACACAAGCTTCATCGATGATATAGGGTACTTTCTAATTTGCAAACTGGAAGAAACCCCAGCAGACTTTATGTGGCATTTCGGAAGAGCTTCGGAATGGCAAACTATTTGAGTTGTTTCTTATTAGTTTTGCTATCATTAGCAGCTGTTTGTGGTTGAAGGTTATAAAATGTAAAGCGGATTTTGTGTAAAAGAACCGTGAGTCCGAATAACAGCTAATACTAGATTGTTACTGTTTACTGAAGTATATAGTCGTGTTAATCTTTGTACTATGGCAACCTGCTTTCAAAAATATCAGTATTCTGGTAAAGTTCCACGGTGGATAGCTATAGGCGATTGGAACGGGGTGGTGATTGGTTTTTTTTGTGTTTAGGAAGACAATACTTGATGTAACTGGGGCGTCACAGTAGGCGTAGCCGTTCAAGTTTATATGAATTAGCAGCCAGGTGATTTGTCTGTGGGTTTAAAACAATGTATGTTATTAAATGTTACATAACGTTATGTTATAATGTTATATAACATTTAAATTCGACTATGTTTTATTAAAATAACTGGAATATTTTTCCTTCACGGTAGGGGAAAAGCGGCTGAAATTTTCAGGACGACCAATCGGAAGGTTAGTGAAAATATATTTTACAGAAAGTGTTAACTGTTTATTTCCTGTATATAATCGAAAGATCTTGTTTCACTATCGTTCACAAGCATCCCTTTTAATGGGTAGTAAACTGTTTCCCAACAGACGCATTAAAAACAAGAGGAATTTTAATACAACCTAATTCTGCTTTGCTTGTGATAATAACAGAGGGCTATTTGTATTAAAGCAAAAGTCGTTAAACCGGCTTAAGCTAATTTCATATTTTTAAAAATCATAAGTGGTTTTATTTCGTAAGCTTTGCATTTTGCTTTGTTGCCGTTTTTGGAATAAATTTTAATTGGTCTTCGTAGGCATCAGGTTGTTGTAACTTATGGCTTTATTTGGGAAATTACACCAAGAAATATAAAGATCTCATCGTCGACAACAAAGTGAACGTGAGGAACAATATAAACATGAACAACAAAGCCAACAAGGGACACAACTAACAATACTAATAAAACAAAACATTAAAGAGTTCGAGGTAACAAAATTAATTAAAATTAATTTTCCTTGTTAATATAATTAGTTAAGAACATAACTTAATTTTTACTAATTTGACCGCATTTGGGTGTATGTCAAGTCCCGAAACAATCTTAAACATGCACTGTTAAAAAATTTGTCCCTTGATTTCACTAAAAATATGGTTCCAGTAGCTGCAACGGCTGTGTGGTGAAATGTTTCACCATAGTTTTGGTATTCGGTTGAACCATTTTCCAGATTCTGTAAACATAAACCTGTGGAACGGTTTAACCGAATACCGTAAATACGGGGAAAATCCTCCAAATGTAATGTGGTTGTTGAGAGTAGAAATGGGGATTTAATTTCATAAAAAAAATCTTCTTATGCTTTTTTAATGAGTAGGGGAGACCGGGGCTAGTTTTCCATGTTTTCTTCTTTTCGATTGTATATTTGTTACTTTTATTTATTTTGAAGAGACGAAGATATCATTGACTTCCTTACATGGTTATCTATAAACTAGCATTACTACTTTTCAAAAAAGTAAATACACATTTTGGCCGCGAGGGGTTAAATGCAAGCCTCGTTGGGCTGAAACACGTGCCCCGTATACGGGGGGGGGGGGGGTACCGTTTTCCCTGACTGCCTTTTTGGATTGGATGGATGGGGACTGGATGGGGCAAAATTGCCAACTATTCTTAAAAAATTTAACACTTTTAAAAGCATTTTTTTTGCTTTTTATGAGCATTTTATTGTAAACTAAAATCGCCCAAAAGGTTATACCCTGGATATAGGTAAAATTGTAAAAAAAAAGCGGGTTTACTACATTAAATTGTTATATGACGGTCAATATCACCTGAATCACTTTGAAATCAAGTGATTTGTGTAACTTCCCCTTTTGTGCAGCTACAGTATGGTGCTCTTTTCTAGGGGGTGTTTAAAGTAATGCTAAAGATTGCAACGCAAAAAATCAGATAACATATACACTGAAGTTTGGTGAGATTGCTTCTTTTTTTTTCTTAGCCGGCCATTTTACATAGCATTTGCGCTTTTGGGTGCTACATGAAATATTTAGAATTAAAGGTCAATTATTTACGATCTATTGGGAATTTTTAAGTTCTTGGGTGCTTTTACTCAACTAATCCATTCTTGACAGTTATTAGAACAACGTATACAGTTATTAGAATAACGTATACAGTTATTAGAACAATGTATATCGTTTCACAGAATGGTACGATTTCTGTTAGCTTCTTTTTATTGCTATGTAGACAAATTTTAATTGGAAATTAAACTTTTTACATTCAAAACTTAATATGCTGTTACATTTAAAAAAACTACATTTTTGGAATATTATAAAGGTTGGAGAACGTTTATATACAAGGCATTGCTGGAATTCTTGCCCCATGAACTTTTGGAAAATCCGCCCCGTCGCCATATTTTGACTATAATAGTGCCTTAACGATTATAGGTTTAAGATATTTTGAAAACAAATACATATTTAAGTAGAGAGAGGAACCACCTTTTATTACACGCAATGATAAGGCTGTAAGTTAAATGAAAATTAGTTTAATTCAGGTTTGAATTTGAGAATAAAAAATCACTCAATTTTGAAAAAAGCATAAAAATAGCTCTATACGAAAATATTACAACACCAGCTGAACAAAGATTCTAGTGAGTGTTATGGCCAGTTGCTTCATAAACCAAGCAGACAGTTGGCGCCCCCTAACGGCACATTTCCACATAAGGCCTGGTGGAAAACTTACCCATGGGAAAACTAGCCCCGGTCTCTCCTATTAAACTTTGTAGTTTTTTTTTAATGAAGTACTTCGGATCAATTTTTTTTCTGAGATTTTCAATGTCTTCCAGTTCAGATGCGCTGAGTTTTTTGACTCATCCCTTTTGTTTGTTGCGTTTATAGGCTATGAAAGTGGGTGACGGACAGACGGACAAAGCCTTTATAAAAGCTTCATCTTTGTACATTTTAAACGTATTATTGTTTAAACTAAAATGCTATAATATCTCAAAACTATTAAAAAATTAATTTATTTTAAAAAAGGCATAATTCTATATTAGGTTAGTATTTTCTCTTAAACTTTGTCGTCACTTGACTGTGGTTCGAAAATACGACGCCCGTCGCCAATAGCCCTCGTGTAGCTCTAGTGCGACGATAACTCAAAACTAAAACTTAAACTTTGTTTCAGTTTGACGATACAGCTTCTATAAACCTCCTCAACAAATGTTCAATTTTAAAACAAAGATTAAACAGTCACTGTGAATTCAAAAATAATGCTGTAGTTCATTTTAATAGTGGCCATCCCTCTATCAAAAGTATCCCCCTATATCAGAAGGAAAAAGTAAAATATTGCGGGGACACAGAAAACCTTCTCCAGTTCTGTAAATACTTCTTAGAACTGTGTTACGACACACAATAGGGCCCTTTCTTCCAGACATCCCAATTAGAGTTGACTTTATCTGATCCTGTTACTTATGTGGACTAGTATTTCTTTTTTTTGTTCCAATCCTCACATGGTTCATTATGTTCTAACCTTATATTTGCTGTGAGATGATTTCGTTTATTGCTTGTGTAGCAATTAGGATAGTTATTCTTCATCTTTTGATCTCGTTAGTAAGAAATAGGAGGAATTGTTTTTGGATTGTCTTTATGTTGTGTTTTTGGTATTTTAAAGTGGGTGATTAGAAACTAAATCTCTTTAGATAAATTGGTTGTCAAATGTTATTTTCAAATTGAAGTGGTATTTATTATATTTTGACATAATTTATAAAAAATGTTTTGATTAAAAGTCCTTATTTGGATTGATTGAGTTGAAATAAGTTAGAAATATATATAAATATGATTTGTAAATATCTAAAATAAATCTGCCAATCTGCGTAAAATAACTACAGCTTAAAGGGCTAAACACATGTAATGGCAACACTATTTTTTTCTAAATTAGGAAATGATCAAAAGGGGATGTGGGCAATGACAGTTCTGTAAAAACTTCAAGATAGATGGAATAGCTTTTCTTATATAAAAATATATTGATTATATATTTTTTAAGGACTAAAAGGATAAACATTGCATTCATATATGCAATGCCTTTACAAAATAGATAAGCATTGTTGTTAAAAATTTTGACATTATGCTTAAAAAATGGTTACATATAAAACAATCAAAAACAACTAAAAGCTTTTGTCAAGTGTATTTTTCTTCCAGCTCAACACATCAAATTATTCAACTTATTTAAGTGCAATTTCATAGAATTCAAATGAAATTCGATCTAATAATTATAAATAATCTATGATTTTTCTAGACATATAGTAGATACTTTGATTTATAACTAAAATCATGTGTGCTCGAAACTTTTATGCTTTAATTAACGTATCTTACTATTTATTATGCAACACAACCTCTCTTCAGAGTTTATTAACTGACAAAATAACCAATAATTCTTATCACATTCAAATACCAAAGTTCAGACTTTTTCACATTTCAAATCTCGAGACACTCAAATTTGGATAAAAGTATTAAAATCGCATGCCGAATTCATATTCCGGCTGAAGAAAAATACCAGGCGCATTAAGAATAGCGATCCATAAATCTCTAAGAAAGATGTATGCATTTAAAAAGAGGTTCACTTCGATGACACTGTACAGTAATAGCTATCACAAGACTGACGTGGGGTGGTTAACTGCAGTAACCACAGCAATGAGTTAGACCGTTTTTGCCCTGAAATAGTCAGCCTTTCAGTATACTTTTTTATGGGTTAGAGTTATTGAATGGGTGCAACAACGGTATAAGTCATTAGACCTGATACTGTAGTTTACCTGTCCATGGCAGAAGAGCCCCCATCACTAGTTTCCATCGAAAATCTATTACGCCAGGATTTCCTAGGGGTATATTTTTTTAGGGTGTTTGACTTACGAAATATTTAACCAAAACGGAAAAAGAAATCTTTATTTTTTGGCAGTTGATTTGGTTGGTTGGAATTCTGTACGTTAATGAAAGATTTTAAAAGGAAGTCCGATTTTTTTTTCTTTTAGAAAAATAATTGTAAGTAGGGTTGACCGGGGTTGTTTTCCAACGGGGCACGTTTTCCACAAACACACCAGGGATGAGGAGCCCAATCGGTAAGGCGCTTGCCTTGAATGCAAAAGGTCCCAGGTTCGGTTCCGGGCATTGCCGAAATAACTGCCGTCCTATAAACGGTCTGTGCAGATAAAAAGTTCAATGAATATTACCATGCAGAGAGAGTGCACGTAAAATATGCTCCAAATTCCCGTCGCTGTGTAAAATGTCGCTCCTAAAAGTTGCGGTAGGTACTACTCGGGTGTCGGCTCGTCACTTGTCGCTCTACCATTTTAGATTGTCTGCGCAGGAACTGTAATTTTCATATGGTCCCTTCAGGCGTTCAAATCAAATCCAAGTAAAATACGAAAAAACTTTTGACTTAACCTGGTAAGAGCCGCCAAATAAGGGAATATGGACTGTATTTCCTTTCCTTTTCCAAATTGAAGAGCTTAGTGGAAGAACGTGCTAAGTGACAAAAAGGTGAAAACGAGATAATGAGCTTCAAAGTTTTTAGTTTGCAACTTTTCTCTACTTCACAAAATCATAGTTTTTTTTTTCATGATAATTTAGTTTGGTAATTTAGTTTTCTTCAACTGTGTCACTTAGCACGTTCTTCCACTGAACGATCGTCCGAATCGGGACGATTTCGGAGGAAGAAAGTGCCAAGGGTCCTTAGCACGTTCTTCCATTGAAAAAGTGACGAAAACGCGTGCACCTACCAACTTCGTCCACGAAAAATCTACGAAATCAAATGTTTTCTAAAAAAATTGAAAGCTGTTATGTTTAAAGGAGGTAATAACATAATCATTAACACCAAAATCTCAATTTTTTCCAAAATGTCACTCAGCACGTTCTTCCACTCAGCTCTTCAATTATGACGCCCGTCGTTAAAAGCCCTCGTGTTATTGCTCTAGTGTGACGATAATTCAACTCGACAACAACCACACTTTCATCTTTATTAAAAAAAAATTTACCCCTGAATGATGCCATCTATTAAACTAGCACCCCCCCCCGTAGGGGCCCGGATGGCCGAGTGGTTTGGATAGCAGACCATTACGTTAGCAGTCTGCGCGCTGTAACGGGTGCGGGTTCGATTCCCGCCTTCGCCCTCGGTGTACTTCCTTTCTCTGTGACAGTAAAAGTTCTTTCTGTATCTGTCTTACTTGACGAAGGCTTATAAGCGGGTCTCTGATCAAGCACACAAGCCGGAATATATATGTACCTACCCTACCCTAACCCCCCCCCCCCGTAGAAACCTGTCATAATACACCATACCACGTAAGAGTTTATTTAAAAGAAGGTATCACATGTTGTCCATTCACCTAATTTTTCTAAATTTTTTTTTAACTCTGAGTAAATTTAAGTTTTTATTTAAAAATTAAAGTATACATACTAGCATTAAATTAACGGTTACATTGTAAAACAAAATTTACATTGTATTACTAAATGTGGGGGTTCTACCTTAATATATTATAAATATGCAAAAAGTAATAATTTACACATCTACTCATTATATAGTGAAGCTTCAATATGGTAGCCAGGGCAAATTTTCCAACAACTTTACCATAAATACTTAGTCGTTTCCAGTTTTTTTATATATAATCGCTAAGCTTAAAGAGGGAATGGGTGCGCTGGACCGCGGGTCTCCAAACTCAAGTGCCTCAGTGTTAATCCAATGTGAGAAAAACTATTTTCTCTGCCACGTTTCTCCAGCTGCATTGAATATTTTTACAAACTTTTTTTAAATAATAAATGTAGATAACTTACAGGCCTCTATAATCCCACTTTTTAAAATGGCTTCGAATACTTTTTGTAAAATTATTTATTAAAATTAAAAAAATATATTCGAACCGATTTCAAAAAGTGGGATTGCCGGGACCTGAAAGTCATTTACATTTATCACATAAAAAATCCGTTTGTAAAAATATTCAATACAGTCGGAGAAATGTGGTAGAGCAAATAGTTTTCTCTCCATTGGATAAACACTGATGCACTTTGCTTTGGAGACCCGTTCCCCTTCAGAGACTCTCTCGCAAAACATTTTCAAAGTCACTTAAACATAAAATTGCTTTTTAACTGTAATAAATGAACCTTATCAAGTTCAACATATTGAATTAAATCTACCAGGAAAGCAAAAGAGAAAAAAATCCAAAGTATATTTTTGTGAAAGTTTTTAAAATTGTATAGTTTTTGCATTACTTCTGCACATTTTATGAAACAGTCTTATTTTAATGATATATGCTGAACTTTTTCAAGCAACAAAGAACCTTTTTCAAGCAACAAGCAAACCTTTTACAAAGTGGACGCTTCCGCAATCAAAATATTTGGGATGCCAAGTTGTTGCAGGTGGACTATAATTGAATTAAAAATTATCTTCAACAAACAATTTTTTTAATTGAAAGAATAATCCCTCTGAAAAATAATCTCCCAATATATGATCAAACGCTGAAAGAATATACGAAATCTAAAAAGAAAATCTAACCGCAAAAACTTTAAAGAAACTTGAAACTCCTCCTATGATACTCAAGGAGATAACTGTGCGAAATCGATTGAAAAATCTCCGGTAATATTTCCCCGATTTCTTATTTCTTTTATTTGTCTCCTTATTCCAGAAGGCGCAACAAAAACGGGAAAATTTAAGTGTTTTCTCCGGAAATGAAAAATCGAAGTACTGTGGTTTTCTCGCATTGCGAGTATTGACTGGATGAATTTGAAAAACTTGTAACGTACACAAATTGGAAAAAACTTAACTACTGCTTAAAACTCAGTTATTATAGTTCAGTTATTATAGGCTAATTCCATGTAACTGTAGTGTAAGTCACGATTTAAGAGGAGATGATAAGTTCTTCAAATTTAAAAAATAAATCAAATTAAATAAAGTACATTACATTATTTAGTTATAATAAGTGTAGATCAACTATTCCACAATTATTTTTTTTCATTTAATGTTAAAAGTTGTGTAGTGATAATTACTTTTCACAAAAGTGACTTACACTACAGACAGGATAATTTTCCATGTAATTACCCTATAACTCATTTAACCAATAATAAACCTCTGATATAACTAACCATTTATAATATGTGCTGGATTGACTGATCGATTTTACGAAAACACCGACCGATACCAGATTCCTGTAGTCTATTTGGCTTCTCCAACATTTGGCATAGGGTTTTTGGCTTCTTTTAATGATTCGTCAACGCTCTTTCAGAACTTTAATCGTTTAGCGATAAAATTCTAAACGCTTCGCAAAATGACTATGGATATTTTGCTAAAACGCAAAAATGAGCACACTATGCCACTTTCAATTCATTTGTGAAAGTTGACATCCTTAAAAAGGAATTCATCAACTTCGACTAGGTAACTATTATTTCGATGTTCCCGGTAAGATTCAAATATCGTATATTATAATAAACTTAAGAAGCCCAGTGGATTAGTGGTAGTGCCTCGCATTGCTACACTGTTAAAAATTTGGTGCTAGCTTTCACCATGATATTGGTTGGTTTCACCATGATATTGGTTCCTAGTAGCTGCAACGGCTGAATGGTGAAATGTTTCACCTTTTTTTCGGTGTTTGGTTGAACCATTGTTCTGGATTTGGAAACAAAAACATGAGAAATGGTTCAACCGAATACCAAAAATATGGTGGAACGTTTCACCATTCAACCGTTGCAGCTACTAGGAACCAATATCATGGTGAAACCAAGCACAAAATTTTTAACAGTGTATGCCACCACAGGTCCGAAGATAGAGTCCCCGATTGGGCGGTTGACTCATCCTTTCACCCTTTGGGTTAATAAAATGAGGACCAAGCATGTCGGGAACTTAACTCTGGGGGTTCCGCTTGAGGTTGACCACCTAACCGGGACATATGCCTAGCACCTAAAAGCTCTTGGTCACGTAAGCTGAAATGGTCACGGCAGAACTTGGCCCACTGACGGGCTGTTGCGCCGAGGAATTTAGTTTTAGTTTTTATAATAAACTTAAAGTTAAAAAATGACTTATTTGCATTTATACTGTAGTTATAAGTTTTGATGATCAATTTATTGGTAATTCCAAATAGTCATACTTACATAGTTCAACTAAATTTACATTAAAAAACTTATCATTATAAACATGTTTGACTGGTCCAAGGATTATTTAATACTTACCCACAAGTAACGTTCGGGTTTTTTTTCAATACTGAAATACGAAAACAAGTTCTGAGAAACATTTCAAATTTCAATAGACAACAATAACAAAGTAATTGCTATAGTAATTTTTTTAAAACTGAAACAACAATTGCAATGTTTTCACACCCATACAGCGATAAGATTATCAGACAGCATAACAACCCTTCTAAAGAATTGCTCATTTTCCGCAGAAATTGTGCATCCTCCATCACTGATGCACAGTTTTCTCGTTTTTGAAATGTTTCCTAATGACTTCCGCTCTTCTTCTGCAGCGATAAAAGAAACATTTCCATGAGTCATTTATCATTTCTTTTGTACCTCATGGGAAAACGGGTGCAACAAAGGCCATATTCAAAAGCAATTTAGTGTTATCGGAATATTGTTGCGAGATGCGCAAAGTACTTTTGTTGATAACACTCTTTCGTTCATAATAATCCGATAATATTGCTATAAAAAAAGCTAGAAGAAAAAACAACGAATAAAACTTTTTCTTTGTAAAGATATTTTATATTGAAGTAAAATGTAAAGTAGCTTTTACTGCTAGTCAATAACTTTTGCAATTTTTCTCCCGTTTACCAACTATATAACTGTTCATTTTCATATATTCATTAACACTATATGAAATTGTTATTCACCCATTATATGCTTGATCATTTCCGTATGTTCATTAACTTTGGAATTGCTATTCACCAATTATATGCTTGATAATTTTCATGTTATTGGCACTTTGTTATTCAATCAGCAGCAATATAGAGGGCACGTTCACACGTTACAACTGACGTCAACTTTAACGTCACCATAATAATGTGTTTTACTGCTAGTCAATAACGTTTGCAATTTTTCTCCCGTTTACCAACTATATAACTGTTCATTTTCATATATTCATTAACACTATATGAAATTGTTATTCACCCATTATATGCTTGATCATTTCCGTATGTTCATTAACTTTGGAATTGCTATTCACCAATTATATGCTTGATAATTTTCATGTTATTGGCACTTTGTTATTCAATCAGCAGCAATATAGAGGGCACGTTCACACGTTACAACTGACGTCAACTTTAACGTCACCATAATAATGTGTTTTACTGCTAGTCAATAACGTTTGCAATTTTTCTCCCGTTTACCAACTATATAACTGTTCATTTTCATATATTCATTAACACTATATGAAATTGTTATTCACCCATTATATGCTTGATCATTTCCGTATGTTCATTAACTTTGGAATTGCTATTCACCAATTATATGCTTGATAATTTTCATGTTATTGGCACTTTGTTATTCAATCAGCAGCAATATAGAGGGCACGTTCACACGTTACAACTGACGTCAACTTTAACGTCACCATAATAATGTGTTTTACTGCTAGTCAATAACGTTTGCAATTTTTCTCCCGTTTACCAACTATATAACTGTTCATTTTCATATATTCATTAACACTATATGAAATTGTTATTCACCCATTATATGCTTGATCATTTCCGTATGTTCATTAACTTTGGAATTGCTATTCACCAATTATATGCTTGATAATTTTCATGTTATTGGCACTTTGTTATTCAATCAGCAGCAATATAGAGGGCACGTTCACACGTTACAACTGACGTCAACTTTAACGTCAGCATAATAATGTGTAGCCTTATTCTTAATAGTCAGGATTAAGGATAGACACACCTAAGAGGTATTATCTGTTTTTCACATCATTTCAGTAATATTTTGTTAAAATAAGAATCGCTCCAAAGCGTACCTGTGGCTTACAATCTATTAAGAAATAAAAAGTGCCTTTTAGACTTTTTTTAGGAACAAAAATCGTATCTCAATGACTAAGAGTATACACTAGTACATACAAATCAACCTAAAAAAGAGCACATAAAAATCATGCACTTACAATTAAATTACTTTAGATCGCACCCATTCTACTTTTAAAAAAACACCCAAACAACCAACATCATTTGTAGTTTGACATCAAAACTACAAATTTATAGGTTAAAAAATTCATGCAAATAAGAAAAATTCAGAACAAAGACCACATCAAGTATTAATTTATGCACACATATTGCGTTGCATGCGTTAAAAGTTAATTTTAAAATGTTACTTATAGTTAAATAAAGTCTAAAAATAATTTTTATTTGACCGCATTTCCTATTCTACACAGAGAACCTTTAAAACTTATAAAACTGTGTATCATAAAAAAAGCTTCCAAAGTTCAAATATTTACTACTTAGGAAATATTTCCAATAGGATTTTTATGGTGTTCTTCCTTGAGAGCAAAGTATGAAGGATTTAAGTATTTTATTGGTAAATAAGAAAAAAAATCTATTATAGGAAAGTTTCGCAAAAATGCCGATCCACTACAAAAGTACTGAAAGCTTGTTAAAGACGCAGAAGAAAAGGTCGTATAATTTTACCAACGGTAGCTGGAAGATTTTATACTTTGCTGGGGATGGAGATGCTGTGCCGGGCAAAAACCAATACAAAATACGGTTCGCCAAGTGAAGCCATCGATCGTCTTGTAGTAAGCCCAACAAACGCTCTCGCCAAAGTATTTGGCACTATTATACAGAGGAGTTTGCATGGGCTTACTACATTGACTTGGCGATTTCTGACTATAAAAACTATAATCTGATTAATAAAAACTATAATTACAACGCATTTTATCGTACCTGTCACTGAAATTGCTACCATCTTGTGAAGATTCAGATCTCTGTCTACAACCTACAACTGGGCTGTGGGGAGCATAGTGGTCAGCGTCTCGGTCTCGAGATCGGAAGATCCCGCGATCGAGTGCCGGTACCACTGAAGACCCACCGAGTATATGCAGAGTACGTGCTCGTTAAATCTGTTGGGTCCGAAAGTCCTGTGGTCGGTTATTGCGCAGTTTACCACGGGTACAGGTCCCTGGAGACTATTTCCCACATGTCTAAATTGTGGAGGTGGCGATAGATGGCAGCATGTGTCTTGTATGTGTTTGTAAGTCGCGTCCGTCCTTCTTGACGATTGTTAATAAAGCGGGTCTTTGTGACCCAGCACACAAGCCTGAAAATATATGTCTACCAACCAACCAACCTACAACTGCGCAAGTATTTGGAGATACTTTACAGCGAAGTTTTGTATGGCTTACTACATCAACTAGGTGATTTCTGACTCTCTAAGTCAACTGTAATAAATTACAACGCAATTTTCTTACCTGTGGATGGAATTATACCATCTGTAAATTCAGATCTTGTGCGATATTTTTTAGTTTGTTTTTTAATTAACACTTTTTAAAGAATAAAATAATGCGTTTTACATTGAACAACCGTTGAATGACCATTTTGTTTGGGCTAAGTAGGGTTACTTGGCGACTTCCTGACTGTTTCACTTTATTTCGCGCCAAGCGTCTCCATCTTCTTCTAAACTCTATGGGCTGTGTAATAGATTTTCACAGCTAAGTCTGAATTCGGGTTTGTGAAATATTTCCGATTTCTAGAAAGTTCCAATCGCAGAAAAAGGAAATAAATACAAATTGTCTGCTGTATTTCGATTACTGAGAGGTTTTGAGTTTGCGTAAAAGCCCCAGGGGTATGTTTTGTTTTACAAATATTATTTGCCGGAAAACGTTATCCTTGAAAATGTAAAAAATTTATGCTGCTTGCATAAAATATTGTCTTTTTGTATTAATGTGGCATAAATAGTTCGAATGCTTACTATTCAAATATAAGCATAGTCTTGCGTGTTTTTATGTTAAGGTTTAGCTTTTCCGGGCTGATTTTCTGCATATTGTTACGGATTTATGTTGGTACACTAACTTTCTTTTTAGTATTAACTCATTAACTTCGATTGGCATTCTCGAGTCTGTAGGACAAAAAATTTCGGTTGGAAAAAACAACTGAAATATTCTCTTTTCTAACAGATTATTTTACAGTGTAGTCCACACCCGAATGTTTCCATGAATTGTAACACTGCTTGCCTTTCTGTTAAATAATTCACATTCACCATTTCTCATACAAATTTTATAAAGTGTTGACAAAAGGAGGAGACTAATGGCTCGAAGACTTGGAGATCTTAGTGTTGACCAATAAAAGGTCAGATTGTCATTGTTTCGCTCACAAAACCTTTAGTTATAAAAATTATTTAAGTAATATAGTGAATGAAAGAATATAATAACGAATGGAAGCATTTAAGGTTTTACCATTTGACACGAAATCTTGAAAAAAAAATATTGTTGAAAGTTTTTGAAATTTGGGATTTGAGTTACACTTACATACTACATTAGAAATATAGCATCGGTCCAGATCATACAATTAATATTAATTAATCTGATAGTAAGTCTTATTTTAATAATGTTTCATTTAGAAAAAATTTTAACCCCCAAAATTAACATAAAAAAATTTTATTCATGTGTTACACTTTTATAAAATTTCAGCTTTACATTTTTATATTAGTTCAAGGCAAAATATAGTGTTACTATAATGCACTTCACTTCTATTTAATCACTTTATTCTTATATAATTAAAACGTCATGGCCGTGGATACAAAAATCATGTCCGTGGGCCAAAAAACCACGGACGTGATGTCCGCAGACGTGGCAAATTACATATTTCATCCTTGTAAAACATGGTATGTTCATATTTGAAACATGAGTTTAAAAAATTAAGCTCTTCGTATCTAATGCTACACATAATTAAGTAAGAATAGACATTTGATTAGCTTACCTAAGTTCTTTTTTAGCCGCAGACGTGATGCACCCATCTTGACCTTTCACTAGATATTAAGTTTAATGAACAAAAAAAAATGACTTAAAGCTAAAAACAAACTGATTTTTTGATTTTGCTATATAATATGGTTGCATATGAAGCTAAAATGACATAGACACTGCGTTGTACTGCCACCTATTGAGATCAATACAAGTTTATGTTCATGTCTACGGACGTGACATCAGTCATTGGGGACAAGCATTTAATACTCAGTAAAATAAATACAAATTAAAAAAAATATACATACAAATTGCATTACCATATATTCCCAAAATGCTCTTTTCTTCAATTCTCGAATTTAAAAAGTGAATTAATATCTTATAAGTTGGATATAAACTGCCAAACTTCACGGACATGACGCTGGGACACACCACGGACATGACATATCACGCTCTGTGGTCTAAAAAAAACTATAATAAAATAGGAAATCTTGTATAATTCTTTCTGTCCTATATTCTATAAACTGTATTCTCATTTTTCTCTAAGTTTCTTTGCTTTTAAAAGCCAATATTATTTTTAAAACTGGCAGAGTGGTTCGTTTTCAGAGTATTCACCCGAAAATATTTATTTATAATTCCTGTTATTCTAAACGTTGACGTAGGAATCTAAAGTTTGATTTAGTTGAATAATGGTGGCATAAAACTGTACAATCTGTTATCGTTATGCATTTATAATCTATCCTGCAAAACAGTGTAGTAAAGAATTTTTATGCTTGAATTTTTGAATGAAATTTGAATGAATGAATGAAATTTGAATTATATGAATTGAAATTTTTATGCCCGAAAAAATATGCTGCATTTTTCCCAAATAAACAAAACTTTTACCAAATTTTCTTTGTTTCGGTACAACATAAACATAAAGAAACACATAACTTCTAAATTAATTTTGAAACAAAGTTGCAAATTTTTATTATGGAAACATGTTTATCTCTTACTTAAAACTAATACTTTCCATATTATTTTATACCCTTTTTTAAGTGATTGATGAGTAATACACATTGTTTATTTAGGTTCGTATTTCCTACTACAAAAATCTTCTAAAGATAAAAGGGTAAAATGTCCTGCAGCAAACTTTTTTAAAAATTGATTCGCGTCAAGTTTTTGCTTTTTTTTTTATGTTTTCTTTCTGAATTGATTAAGTCCCGAAAGGTCTAGACAGTGAAAATGCTAAACGGCTTTTAGCCTAGTTTATTGCAATTCAATTACAAAATAATCCTGGTATATACTAGCATATAATAATTCAAAATACTTTTAAAATAAAATGTTGAAAATTATTAATATTCATTATCAGATTACATATTTTACAAGTTCTTCAATGCCCCAAAATTGTTGAATTATTTAAGCTCCTTTCCGACTTTAAACCCGTTAAAATTACACAAAAATTAAATTTGTATTTTAGAACTCGATTTCAGGGCAGTATTAATTTTTTTCAATTATAAAGGTACCTCAGTTAGCTATAAGTTTAGCAATACATTCTTTTCTAATGTGAATACTTCGTTAAGGGCGAAGAACCCGGATGAAACTCGAACAGTGACGCTGATAAATCTGATAACTACCATTCTACAGAAAAATGAAAACACAATAAAGAGAGACAGATTGTAAGAATTAAACAATTTTACTAATTCTTTTTTCATGTAGTCATCCTTACTCTTCCATTTTTAAAGATTACCAACACCATAAAAAACGCCTGTAACCACGTTTGTAAAGTGAAGCCATCGATCGTTTTGCAGTACTTGACAAGCCTGCCGTAATGATAGGGTTAATGGGAATTAAAAGAAATATGAAAACTCATCAAGTAGGTTTGTAACAGAATCTGTCACTTGACCCGCTTCCACACAACAGTAGTTTTTAACAGGTAAAAAGGCGCCAAACACAGCATTAATTCTATATTAAACATTTGTATGCTAAATTTGGCTACTTTCATTTATTTTATTTCGCAAATTCAATAATTATTACTTATCGTTTGCAAAAATTAATTTATATTTCAAAGAATAAATATGTAATATTCCTCGCTTTTAAATAGAATGAAAACGTTTCATGTCAACATACAAGGAATCTTGTAGAGAAATATATTTGACGTCATTTCAAACTGAGCGTTGTCTCAAAAATAAATTTATTTGAATTTATCGTCTGAAAGAATTAAAGTTTCTCGAGCGATTATTGCGAATGACAATGGTGATTTAATTCTAATAAAAATGGCTTCCTATGCTTTTTAAATGAGCATAAATGTTGCAGTTTTTTTAAATAATGGAAGTACTTCGAATTATTTTCAATGTATTCTAATTTCGATGCGCTGAATTTTTTGACGTATCACACTTGTCCGTAGCATTTGTAGTTTGGACTATGAAAGGGGGTGACGGACAGACAGACGGACTGAACGATTATAATAACTTCCTCTTTTTACGTTATAAACGTAGTGTGGAAGCTAAAAAAGAGACAGATTAATCTGACAATTTTACTTTTTTTCTCATTTATTCAGAATCACTCTACCATTTCCAAATGTATTACATTACTATTTTGTAAATTGTTTAAAACCGTTGCCAAATGAATCGGACGATTTCTAGCCCAGCTTGCCGAAGAACTTTCCGATGTCGTCCAGGGCCACTCCTGCCTTGTATTCCCTGCAGACAGAGTGCCACTTTGCGGGGCCCCCTCTCTGTGGAGTATAGTGGTCCCAGATGATGCAGCGCATGCGCAGCCCGCAGCACTTGGGGCCCGAACCGAAGCTGCAGCCTCGACCCTCCGCGAGACACTCATCCCTATATAAAAAAAAGAACACCATTAACCCTTTTACGTCTAAAACGGCCAAGGCCGCCGTACAACTAAGGATTCGATAATGATATTTCTATCACATATTACGCGGAAACAAAAATTCTGCGTAGCGAAAGTGTTAAGCGAGATCCGCCGTGGCTATATCACTGCCCATCATTACAAGTTTTGAATACCAGAAAAGGAAAATGTTCTAAAGGAGGCTAGAAATAGACATCCGGAAACTATTAAATTAAGAGAAAGGGAGTTGCTTTGGTCTTGATGAGAAATGTAGGAATCGCCAAACACGCCAAATTGGGAAATGAGCGAAGCTGCAGCCGCTGCCATCCGCGAGACGCTCGTCCCTGCAAAGAACACTCTCTCAATAAAGATTACTGTGGGGAGGACCGAGTACTTGTGCAGTAGTAGTCCACAAATGAAGCCAACGCGCGCAAAGGATCATGGGAAGGTCGATACCGCTAAACCGAAACTGAATTACTCTTCCGAACTGGATTACAAACGTTTCAAGTTTTAGGAATAACATCACCTATTATTCTTTCCGTTTCGACTGTGCAGAACCGGTACACGATGCTCCATTTTCGTAATATTCCATATTAAGTCTTTTCCCCATAACATTCCATACTATCCATAGGTCAATGGATTAGTGCCTCGACGGGGCAGCTGAATGGTCAGGGAGCTGGCCAGGTAGTCAGAAGGTCCCGGGCTCGAATCCCGGCATATGGGAATGGATATTTTAATTCTGTGTTTTCTGTGTTTAATTCTGTTCTGGTCGGGATACGTGCTTGTTAAATCTGTGGAAACAAAAGCCCCTAACAAGAGCACGATGGCGCCTGGCTTACTAAAAAAAGCAAAAAACCAATTCAGCATAACCCAGTTATAGCGTCATTCAATTGACGCGATGTTTAAGACGTTATCAACGAGTATCGCTATAACCAAGCTTAAATATTAAATGTAGTAAATCATGCATGATACATACTATATGCTCATAAAAATCTTAATTATAGTTTGTAAATGACATCTTTTTAATAAATTTTGAGCCTATGTGCTAATAGAAGTACTATTAATTTATCTTTCTCCGGTCCATAATTTTCAGAGGGGAATAAATTAAAAATTTGTTGACTTTTCGCGCGTCATTTGATGAATAATATAAAAATTAAATAGGAAAACAATTTTTTTTTAAAATTCTATAAGAAGACATTTTGGATATCATAGAGACGTATATTTTTAGCATTATAACCAAGGAGTTAATTAAAAATTGTCGTTATAAGCAATGTATTAGGGCATTTCCACGCGTGACTTACACTACATCGGACGATTTAAGAGGGACTGTCAGTCCATAGAGCTAATGCATTAGTTTTGAAATCACAACTTTGGCAAAGTATTGCTTTGCCATGTTATCCCATTCTCACCAGGTATGGAATCATCATAACATCCATTTAAAACAAATTGAAAAGAAAATAACATCCGTATTTAATTATAATTGATAAATTTAAAATAGTGTCGCCATCTGCTGTAATTTTTGGCATTTTAAACTTCAAAATATATAATTAAATAGCTAGATAACATTTCGTTTCAATTTGTTTCATTTTGATGTTATGTTGATTCCCATACCTGGGGAAAAAGGGCTAACATGGCAAAGCAATACTTCTGCGGAAGTTATGATTTCAAAACTAATACATTAGCTCTATGGGACTGACAATCCCTCTTACAAATTTCGTTCGCGTAGTTCATAATTATTTTCTACTTATTCAAAAAAAATATTGTATGTCAGTTTACCCTGAACATATACTATTTTTAGAATCATAAAAACCCCATTTTCATTTAGTATTTCACTAAAAAATAATAAAAATGTCATACTGTGACTTACACTACATGAAAGGAAGTCGAGTTTTGGTAATCATTTAAAACTCTCATTTCTTCTTCATAGCGCAGTAAATCAACATTCTACCAGTGCTTAATTTAAGTACAAGGTTTAAAGCTAAATAATTTAATTGCAAAAAAGTGTGGAAATATTATAGGAAATAATTTATTAACATTTTTGTGTGTGACTTACACTACATTCAATTTGTGACTTACACTACATCATGTGAATTGTATCACAGATATGGAAATTTAGGCAATAATAACATAACATATGTAAATAATTTTGAACATGGTAAGTTAAGAATTGCATACATGGTAAAATAATAGTTAGAAAAAGTTACACAACGTCCCCTAAAGTTGGTTTCTGGTAATTTCTTAATTCTTTCTTCAATAGAATTGTCTGAAAAACCTTCCTTCTCAGGCCACGCAAAAAGACTTCCTGACCATTGCAGATGTTTCAGTTTTATTGAATAAGCATCTTTACTTATTATTTGCCCCACAAAATATTTAACGATAATTTTCCTGCAAAAGGAACTAAAGCTCTTCTTTCAGTCCATCAAATGGTCCTTTTTCATGACTAAAGGTAAAGATGACCAACATTGGTGGCAGAGAAATGCCATTCAATGTTGTCTAACGGTTGGAACATTGCAATAGAGATGGTGTATTTTTAGAAAGTTTTGTCCGTAAAGTCGTTTTTGCTTTCCTTTACTTTAAAGGTTTGAAATTTTCCACATGCTTAAAGTCTTTCCCTTTGATCTTTTTTTTTTCTTTTAACTGTTGATTTAGCCATCTTAAATTAAAATTATCAAAATATAAGAAATCTACAAATATTATAGCTAATCTATAATAGATAAATCAAACAGAAGCTGTGACTGACACTACGTTGTGACTTACACTACAAAGTTAAAATGTTTTATAAATAGATAATATGCTTTTTATTTTAAAATTTAAAGGTGTGGAATTACACAAAGGTTAATATAGAAAGAAAATATCTTAAAAAAAATTTTGAAGCAAAGCCTTACTTTAAAAGTTATAGAAACTTTTATATCTTTTCGTGACTTACACTACAGCCAAAACAGGAGATGTTTATCTTTCTTATTAAGTAACTTTTATTTATAAATGCCGATTAAAAATGTGTTTTCAAGGTAGTCATTATAGTGTATTTTAATAATTTTACCAAAAAATCTGATAAAAAATAATACTTAACTTAAAATTCAAGAATTCAAAATGATGAAGAACCATAACACATGCTTTAAAAAAAAGCAGCCACTTTGAAACTTCAGTGTTGTCACAGAGAAAAACAATAATAGTGTTTGGTGTAAAATTTTATAGTTCAAACTTTTCTAAATCACATATAAAAGTTTCAACTGGAATAAAAAATATTTTTAAAATTCACGTGTGGTATGTATTTACATGGAATTAACCATTATAACATTAAGGTATATGGTGAACTCAAGGGAACAAACATTTATAGCGATTGGCGTTATAAACGGATTGTCATTGTAAGCAATGTCTCTGTAACTGAGTTTGACTATACTTTGAAAAATAAATGAAAAGTCAAAAAATATGAAGGTCATCATATGAAATAAAAACTATGTACTTACTCTCTGGTCTCTTCAGAAAGCATCATCTTTTCTATGCCTTCGAGCAATGCTAAACGCTCTTGAATGGCTAAGATGAATAAATTAAGAAACTTAGATATTAAAGGAGAAGTAACCATACTAAAAAGCTATAATAACATCCATAATGCTTTACGAAAAATATATTCCAGTGTTAGTAAGATTTAATTGAAAAAATTATAATATAAAAACATATCCGTCCTTCGTTGAAATTCATGTGTCTACACTAAACAACTCAAATTTATAGTCATTTTATTTAGTTTCATTATACAATATAACTAACGGAAATTCTTATCGGAAAACAAGTTGGTTTGTAACAGTAACTGTCATCAAGAATCTCTTCCACACAAATTTTATACACATTAGAAAACAAAAATCGCCAAGCACAGCAATTGTAATTTAAACTTTTAAAAACCACAATCCGATATTTTCGTTCTCAATTTAAATTAATATTATGTATCGTCTGCTTAATGAGAATGTTTCAGATGACGTAACATTCCTGCGATTTCATTGGATGTTTCGATTTCACCCTAACTTTCAAAATGAGCGACGTTTTTTTTTTTTTTCGTCCGCTGTATAATCAATTTTAAACTTCTTGTTAGTGCGTGCAAAACTTTTTTTATTCTTGCTTTTTATTAAACCTTATCGGTTTTAGTTTGATTGAATGTGAAGTATGCAAAGCATTACCAAAGCGTCCTACTTTTTCATTTTTTTTAATTCTTTCGAATTAAAAAAAAAGAAAGGTTATCTAAAAATTACACGTATAATGAAATGATCTATATTTACCTTTCATTTCTTCAACATCAGTTGGAGGATCTTCCAAATAACTTAGTGCTGGAGCGAAACAGCACGCAGCCAAGAGAACAAAAAGCAAAGCTTCCATTGTTGTGCTGTAAAATATATATGTTACAGTTTGATGATTAAAATTCGATTATTATTGTTGGTGACCAGTCATTATTTATAAGAATAGAAGGTTACTATTAATATTGACTGGTTATTATTAATAGCGACTTATTATTAGTGAGTGTGACCATTGGTTGTTATGATAATTGCCGGCTTACTGTTAATACGAACAAACTTATTACATTGGTAGTATATTATATACCCTTTTCGCTACAGAGGTACATAGACGGAGACATTTGTAGAATTCACTTCACATCTTCAGTTTGCAATTTTTTTAGTGCTAATTTTTTATTATACACTAGAGTGTTCAATCTTTACAAGAATACACTCTTAAAACAAAAGAGTGAAATTCACTCCTATAGGAGAAGTGCATTTTCGGCACCGGAAAGGAGTAGAAATTAACTCAGACTGAGTTAAAACCGCTCGTTTTAAGAGTGAAGGACGCAGATTGTTTTCTTTTATTTCTTTTACCCACTCCGAAAAAGAGTGAAATTCACTCCTATAGGAGAAGTGCATTTTCGGCACGGAAAGGAGTGGAAATGAACTCAGACTGAGTTAAAATCGCTCGTTTGTTTTAAGAGTGTACCAGAACCGTAGCAGCTGATTTATTACTTATATTGAAAAATGATTTACCAAAAGGGTTAAACAGATATCGGAGGTTTTGGAAATTTTTTTTCAGAGGTTAATTTTAGTCCCGTTCAAAATTCATTTTTAGTTAGGTAGGAAAAGGATATCAGATATTTATATATTATAGTTTTGTCTGCCTCTCAATCAGTTCTAGAAAAATTTCTGTGAGCATTATAAATAATTAAAATGTGTTATGCATAATACTCTGTTTAATGTTTTAGTTATCATTGGGCTTCTATGAAGCTTGTCATATAGCTTTCCGAGGAAATTTATCTGATTATCTTTAGTCAGTATCAGAACTTGAAGAGTTCCACTTTCTATTAAAGTTGTACGTTAAACATATAAGCACAAAATATTTTCAAGATCAAGGTTTCCACCATTTATCTTTCTTTAACACTATAAAACTATTCTTAAGATTTAATCCTTAGACATTTCAAAAAATAGGAATGTTTTACTCTAAGGCGTAAAATTTGTTTAGTTTTTTATATATAAAGTGTTTTAATAAAAAAAAAATTAAACTTAAATAAAAAATATTATAAAAGATATTTTACCTGTTATCCAGGAACCTGTGAAAAGTTTGATCTAGTGGAACCCTTAAATAGAAAAATTCGGTAATTGTCTTGTCAAATATCTGATGGCACCTTTCAAGACATAAGGACGGTGATACAATTTTGATACAGTTCTTCTTTATTACTGTTCATTTGAATACAATAAAACGTGTCATTTTGTTGTCACACGTGGCTAAAAATAAAATGACACACGTCTATTAATCTTGTTTGTCTATACATTATATATATGATGGATAAATCAGATGTGTGCTTTTCGTTTACAGCAGTTTCAATCAAGAATGACTTTATATGATATTTTTGACTGGAACACATGTTTTTATTACGTAAAGTTATTTACAAATAATTTTACGGTTTTTTTTTACTTGAACAAAGATTCAATATATGAACACATGTTTTTATTACGTAAAGTTATTTACAAATAATTTTACGGTTTTTTTTTACTTGAACAAAGATTCAAAATATATTTCGTTCGCTTGGTGAAATCGCTTGGAATCTTGTGAGAAAGTGGTTCCAGGTGACAGTAACTGTAAGAAACCTACTTGTTTTCCTTTAAGAATTTCAGTGAGTGTTTAAGTAACAGGGAAGTAGCTATTGCCTGCTATTTACACCTCTAACAGTTTAATGTATTTAAAATTTACATGCTGTGTCCTTACAAAGTCAGCATAAAAAAACACTAGAAAAGCCTGAGAAGGTTCAATTTCCCTTCTTAAATTTCTTCATACTTGAAGGGTCTACTTACAAAACTCACATCTAAGTATAATAATATAAGTATAACTAATATATAGAGACAGCCCTTTCATTGGAAACTTCGTCCAATTGAATTTACGATTCACAAATTTCGACAATGTACGGACCGAGCCCTTAATTTTTGAAGAGTTCTAAAACTAAACTCTTCACTCGGAAAAAAGCTCTTAGAATTCTTCCATTTAAATTTGATTTCCCTCAGTCATTGGTACTGAACTTGATATCATTATTTATTCCCCGCATCTCTTATTCAAAGTTTTCTCTTTCGACAAAAAAAGGAACTTTTTCACTAAGTCGGGAACAAGAAACGTGAAAAAATTCGACTGCTTCCTGAAAGATTTTTTATATAAAAACTAAATATCGTTTGGCGTTTCCATTTGCAAACGTAAACAAAGTAAACTGTGTGTATGTTATAAGAACCAAACACTCTCTCAAAAACGGTAAAAAGAACTTTATTTTAAAAAAGCAATAAATCATTCAGTTGTTTGAAACCGTTGTATTTTGTTACATTTGTAAACATGAGGTTTGCATTTCATACATTTTATTGGCTACTTGATAAAACGTTTCAATTTTGTGTGTAGAGAAAGTGTGCAAATCACTGTTGTATGCAAAAAAAATAATCAGACTATAATGGGCTTGTTTCACGAGGGATCTGGCAACAGCATCGCGGCCTTATTTTCATTTTTCTCGAATTACTTTTGCCTTGGTATTCCAAATTGATTTTTCTAAGAATATTTTAGTTTTTATTTTTTAAAAATACCAACTTATTTCAATGCAAGTTTTTCTTGATAAATGATTAAAACAGCCAACAGCACATCAAGAAGTTGTAATTTAAAAAAATTACAACTAAAACAACATATTCTTAAAAAACACAATTTCGAATATTGGAACAAAAGTAATTCGAGAAAAATGAAAACAAGACCGCAGAGCTGTTGCCAGATCCCACGTGAAACAAGCCCATTGAAATTTTGTATAAGTTATACGTTTTTTCCAATAAGAATATAATGAAATAATTATAAAGAAGGGAAATATCTTAATAGTTTTTTTTATTCAAAACGAAACTTTCACGTCAAAAGAATTTATAAATTATGATTATTCTTTTAATTTAAAAGTTTTTGGCAAAATTTATTTTTTTTCTAAACATCAACTATGTAATCAAAACTATCTTATTTGTGATTTAAAATAGTAAACTTTAATTAATTAAATCTTTCAGTGAATTTTTTAATTTATGTATAGATATTTTATGAACTAAAATTTTTATCGTAATAATATTTATATTTTTTTTAATTAAAATATGCTCACTTATCTATAATTAAATTTTCTACCCTTATATTAGAATGTCAACGGCAAAATTTATCTATCCATATAATCAAATATCCCGAAGCTTTGCAGTTTTAGTTATAGAAAAGGGTGTTAGCTGCAACAGTTGATTATGCTATATTTATAAATACTATTCTTTCGGGAGAAATATTAACTTGACTTTAATGTATTCAGTTTTACCTTATGCATGTGTACCAAGAATCAAATTTAAGGGGGAATAAGCGCGCTGGACCGCGGGTCTCTCAAGTGCCTCAGTGTTAATCCAATGGCGAAAAAACTATTTTCTCTGCCACATTTCTCTCCGGCTGTATTGAATATTTTTACAAACGTTTTTTTTAATAATAAATGTAGATAACTTACAGGTCTCTATCTTCCCACTTTTTGAAATTGCTTCGAATATTTTGTGCAAAATTATTTATAAAATTAAAAAAATGTTTTAACCGATTTCAAAAAGTGGGAAGGTCGGGACCTGTAAGTCAGCTACATTTATCACATAAAAAAATCCGCTTGTAAAAATATTCAATACAGCCGGAGAAATATGGCAGAGAAAATATTTTTTTCGCCATAGGATTAACACTGACGCACTTTGCTTTGGAGACCCCCGGTCCAGCGCGCCCATTTCCCCCTTAAACTCAAAAATTTTCTTTCTTGACTTTTGTCCCCGATTTAAGACTTTTACCTCACAGTGTGTGTCGGTCACGTCACTTGATCTAAAAGTCGCGCAACGTTTACATTATTTCTCACAGTCGATGAACAAAAGTCCCATGTGAAATCATACGGTTTTACTATCTCTTTGAACATCACCAAACTAAAAAAATATTATTTAAGAATTTGTACCACATACATCTTTGTCAGGCTACAACCTCGAATGCTTTTTGAAAAAACTCAAAACGTTTTTCCAAAAACATTTCACGTTGTGTCCGACACACTTCAGATTTTATTTATACTCTACTCAACCCCCCAGTCTCTCTTTTTCTGTCATACATAAGATCTATTCACCTAAAGGTTAAAAAAAAAACGAATAATAAATAAATATAAAGCTTGCGTTTGCGTGAAGAGAAGTACATTTTAGAAAAGAATAATAAACATTTTATAACCAGACAAATCGTCCGCTTTGCTGAAGAAAAGTTCATGTAAACACTGAAAAAAATGCATACAGTTTGGCTGTACATAAATATTCAATTCATGTGGGAACTTCAGACACTTTACTAAAGTGAATGTTTGAAATTTATTGTATTCAGTTTCTATCAATAGATAAGTATTTGTTTTAAGTATATCAGAATTATAATTTTGTATGCAGAAAAATTGATTTGTATATAAGTATCTTTTTTTAAAAGTTGCCGTTTAATTGTCCAGCTTTGATGTAGCTACAACATTTAACTTTTTAAAAAATCAAAATCATCAAAGTTTCCATCAATAGACAAGTAAGTATTTGTTTTTAGTAAGGATTACAATTTTGTATGAATATGAGTTGATTTCCATCTGAGTTCCTTTTACAAGCTTTGTATATAGTTACAATATTTGACTTTAAAAAAAATCAAACAATAAATTCAGGTAGGAACTTCATACATTTCGTTAAGGTTATTGTTTAAAATTTCATTGGACACATTTTCTAACAATAGACAAATAAGTATTTGCGTTTAACATATAACAATTACAAATCTGTATGTACATAAGTTTCGTATGTAAATTGTTTCTTAATTGTTAAGGTATGAAAAGTTGTATAATTGCGTTGCCTCCTTCTTCCCTGACCAACGGCCCGTAGGTCAGTAATTTGGTACGTATCGGAGGGTAAAACTCCGATGATTGTTAAAGGACCTCTGTACTTTACTTGGGTTTTGGTACTAGATAACAAAGCTTGTTCAAGTAATCTTCTTACAACAACAACGTCCCCTAGATTGTACTTATACGCATTGCTTCTACGACTGTCATAATTTTTCCTCATCTTTTCTTGTGCTACTAAGATACTTTTCTGTGCTTCTCTCTGCAACTCTTTGGGATTTACGTAATCATTTGACGATGGTAGTAGATCTTGAGGAAAATGTCCAGGCTTTACTGGTGTGTATCCATACAGAAGCTCAAAAGGTGGCTTTCCAGTTGACTTACTAGGAGACCAGTTAATACATCTTTGAACTTCTGGTAATACTTTATCCCAATCTTTATGAGACTCTGTTTGAACATTGGAAGAAATCATTGGGATAAGTATTCTATTGATTCTTTCAACTTGCCCATTGGCCTGAGGTCTTTGGCTAGAAATTAATGTATGTTTTATTCCAAAGTTCTTGCAATAGTCTTCGAATAATGAGGATGTAAAGCAGCTTCCTCTATCTGTGATGATTCGCCTAGGGGAACCAAAATCATCAGTAAACTCATCGAGACATTTTAAAACGCTCTTAGTTGAGCAGCTTGGGCACGGTCGAAGGCGCACAAACTTAGTCATATTGTCGACAAAAACCAAAAGCTCTTTGTTGCGAGCTGAACTCGTTACGAACGGGCCAAGAAAATCCATGTGTACAACTTCAAAGGGTCGACTACCAGGTGCAATGGTATTTTAAGTTTACCTTGAGCTACCTGGTACTTTTGTAAAAGCACATACTACACACTGTCTTATATGCTGCTTTACGTAACTTGCCATTCTTGGAAACCAAAACTGCTGACGGATCATATGAATTACTTTGTCGACTCCAAAGTGGCCAGAGAAGTCATGAAAACGGACTGCAAGATATTTCCTCATAGACTTTGGCATTACAAATAACTTTCGTTCCTTGTGTTTTATCACCAGATTCATAGTGGGTGCGATAAAGTATTCCATTAACCAACTCGAAATTATCGGCCAGTTTCTTTTCTTCTAGCGATCTATTGGCCTTTGGTTTTTTTAAGGAAAGTATAACCTTCTGCAAGTCCTGATCTTGAGCTTGTATGAGAGCAACTCTGTCTTCTTCAGTGGAAATATAAAACACCTTAGGTTCCTTTGTTAGTTCGACAGGGCTAGCAATATCTATTTCATGCAATGGTGTAAGGTTCTCTCTTCGACTGGTGACCGACTAAGGGCATCTACATGAGCCATTCTAGCACCTTCTCTATGCTTAACGTCATAATCAAATTCGCTTAACAGTTCAGTCCACCTCGCTACTTGAGGTTTGATGTTCTTTTGTGTGTTCAAGTATGTTATTGCAGAACAATCGGTGACTAACGTAAATCGTAGACCTAGCAAAAGAGGACGAAGTCTTGTCATAGACCATACAGCAGCTATCAACTCCAAACGGCTTGAGTGGTATTTTTCTTCTTCTGGAGTTGTACGGTGGCTTACGGAGTAAACTAACTGAAATGCTTGCGAGTTATTTCTTTGTAACAGCATTCCAGCTAACCCTACTGAACTTGCATCAGTATGCAACTCAGTTTCATCACGCGTATCAAACAGTTTCAACACTGGTCTTGACACTAATTTTGACCGCAAGCTTTCAAATGCTTTTTGTGGACGATCAGTCCACTCAAACGTTAAATCTTTCTTTAGCAACCTTGTGAGCGGCTCCGCAATTGAAGCATACCGTGTTATAAACCGACGAAAAAAACTGGTTAAACCAAGGAAACGACGCAATTCATCTTTGTTCTTGGGAACTGGATACTCTGCAACGGCTGCTAACTTTCTCGGACCTGGTCGTATTCCATCTCTATCAATTACAAATCCCAAATATTCAATCTCCGACATACCGAATTCACATTTAGATAACTTCAGGGTCACTCCAGCTTCTTGCAACTTTTCGAGTACTTGTCGAAGCTTCACCACCATTTCCTCGAAATCAATGGAACCGAAAAATATATCGTCAACAAAGCATGATACACCGCTCCAAAGCAAATCACCTAAAGCTAATGACATTGCTCGCTGGAAAACAGGAGGTCCATTCGACAATCCAAAAAACAAACGAGTAGGTTCATAATGCCCATCAGGTGTAGTAAACGCTGCCTTTCTTGCAGATTCGTCATCCATCGGTATCTGATTAAATCCTTGGCAAGCATCAAGGATACAGAATATATTTAAAGCAGACAGTCCCTCAAGCAAGTCATCGATGCAGGGCAATGGAAATATATCCTTAATTTTCTGAGAATTCAAATGCCTGTAATCAATCACCATTCGGTTGTCGCCAGTTTTCTTGGACACTAGCAAAACAGGACTACTATACTCTAAAGAGCTGTTACGAATAACTCCCTGTTCCTTCAATTCTTGTACGATTTCTCTTAAAACTTGTCTCTCGTAATTCGAAGCTCGATAGGGTGAGCGGGCAACAGGTTTACTCCCTGGTGTCTCAACGATGTGCATTACGGTGCTGTTAATGCATCCCAGTTCATCTGATTTCAATGCAAAACACAACCTAAACTCATTTAACAAGTCGCACAAAATTCCTCGTTGATCTTCATTTATTGATGGACCAACTTTCATGGATTCTCTCTCTATAGGCTTACGCACTATTTCTCTTGATAGTAAAACGGCCGGCGTTGAATCCACATCTTTCACTTTGGAATCCCTATTTCCAAGCACCCAATTTCCTCGCAAAACTACACGATTTTTTCTCAGACATAGGTTTGCGATACTTGAATTCACAATCGGTACTTGAGTTTTGCCATCATGTACGGACAACGTAATGCTACTGTTCGCACCATCTATGTTGCTACAGGAAATAAACCCAGTTTGACTATCGCTTGCGCTGAAAACTGTTACCAATTGAACTGTACGTGGTTCAATCACGACCTTTTCGAGGGTTTTTAGGACGACACGATCAGGTATTTCATCAATCTTATAACCCCTCAAAAAGTCTAATTCCTCCATATCTTGGATTTACCTTGACTTCTAACCATTATTATCTCTGGTGAATCAATGATGTCATTGCCAATAAGTGCGTCAGGTCCTTCAAAAGTATCATCGGCCACTACGTAAAACATCACTTCCTTCAAATTTACTTTGTCGATAGTTACATCGAGCATGATTATCCCAAGTGACTTCCTCACACCTCCAATGCCTCTAATTGGTGTAACAATATTCTTGTGTATTTTTCCGCTACATTTTTGGGCGAAACTATATTTTAACATTGAAATGTCAGCGGCCGTGTCTATGAGAGCGCTAGTACTTACTCCTTGTATGGTAATATTCTTCATCGTACTATTACTGGAACTGTCTAAAGACGACATTATATTGACTAAAGGGGAAAACATTTTCTTTGGACACTCCTTTGTACCATGTCCTTCTGTTTTACAAGCGGTACAAAACTTTGGGCGTTTTGGCTTTACACAATCACGTGCGAAATGGCCAGTTTCATAACAGTTGTAACAAATAGTTTGATTATTAGTACTTCTACTTGGCTCTGTTTGTCGTTCGGCTTCTTCTCGCTTGTGCTTGTCTTGTCGTTTGGCTTCTTTTCGCTTGTCTTGTCGTTCGCGCTCTTCCTGCTCAGCCAAGCCTTCAACCATTCCTCGAACCGTCTCTTCATCGTAGTTCTTGCTACTCAAAATCAATTTCTTCAACTCCGGGACCTTTAATGCAACAGAAGAAACGTCCTCGGACAACTCGTCAGCAATGTAACGCAAAGCTTCCTTCCGAAGTCGCGATAAAAATGCCATTTTAACTCAAAACTTTAAAAAAAAACACTTAAAATCGCTTGGTTTATCCCACTTCTGATATTGTAAGACATGACATGAACGGAAAGAACAAACTTTATTCTCCGTTTCAAAAGATACAACGGTTGTTCCAAAAACTAATCTCACACACAAAAACGTAGGTGTTGCCATAGGCAACCGTATAATGGTCGGTACATGGCATGCACGCGACTAAATGAAGGTAATAGCCTAACATTAGCTTTACAGTTAAGGTATGAAAATTATAACATTTGGCAATTTTTTAAATCAAATTAACCCCACAAAAAAAAATTAAACTCTCTAACATTCGAAATAAGTACTTTTGAGGAATATTAACTTTTAACGTTAGATTTTATAATCTATAACCTTTTATAAAACATAACCATTATAAAACATAACTTTATAAAATATAACCTTTTAACACAGATTGTTAACGTTAAACCTTTAACCAATATATGCCCTTGAAAGGGCCAAAATATGTTCAACCGTGTTATAAAACAACAAATTTTTTAGTTTTTATTTTAGTGTATTACTATATGGAGTTGTACCAATTACAATATATTATATAGATAAAATAAGCCACATTATTTAGCTTTAAAAATTGAAAACATTGAAAAATATGCAAAATGTTAATGGAGAACATCACAGTTACGCCAAGAAATTACATTGTTCCCACAAAAAGACTACGCTCTGCCCTGTTTGAATTGCCCATTAGAAAATAGCTAAAAAGGGACAAAACCATCCTTCTAAAGGTTTCCTTCTAAAGCCCCAAACTTTTAAAACTTTGGTACATCAAATGAACACCTCATAACTTGTAATCTCTCCCGCTGAATTGCTAGAAACAAATCCATTCTCTGTTTCAATTTCGACAACTTCTGGGGAAGCCGAAAATCGAGTTACATCCCGGTGAATACGACCCGCGGGACTCGAACTCACGGATCTTCGAAAGAGATTCGGTAATGCAGAGGATGAAGGGAGAATGCGTGGCTTGACAGGATTGCATACAGGGCCTTTTTTAAGGCAGGAGTAACAGGGCATGTGCCCAGGGCTGTTATTCTAAGGCAGGGACGGACTTAAGAACTTTAGAGGTCCTGGGTACAAGCCAATATTTTTGGGGCCCAAAAACATTATCTCTAAAAATATTCTTGTGTATTTGTCTTGATTTCAAGGTATACCAAAAATATATAACTGTACACACTTAAAACAAAAGAGTGAAATCCAATTCTATAGGGGAAGTGCATTTTCGGCACCGGATGAAAGGAGTGGAAATTAACTCAGACTGAGTTAAAACCGCTCGTTTGTTTTAAGAGTGTATAGGGTAGTTATATTAAAGTTCTTGAAGAAAATTTGAGGGCCCCTTAATGTTTGAAGCCCCGTTTGCACTTTAGGAAATCACTCTCTGCTCGAAGGGAGTCCCCAAATTTGCTTAAAAGAATAATAATGAAGAAAAATTTGCCAAAATTAGCTGCCACAAAAATATAATGATAAATATAATATAATTGAACCAAGTGCCATTTTAAAACGCTTAAAACGCGAGCCACTATATAATTATTATATATCCTGTTATTGTTATAAATTGGTATCTTGGTGATGTGATCTGTGAATAAAATTATGTATATAAAATAATATAATATAGCAATACGATAGGTCTCTGATGTCATACCTATACGTATGCATTTTAAAAAAAATTATGAAAATAATGCAATTCTTAATGTGTATTAAATATAACTGTTAAAGGTTATATATTTCTACAAATTAAAAACTACGTTCATAGATATATTCATTGTGGGGGATTGGAAGTAGAAATAGACAGCCGGAAACGATTAAATTACCATTCAATCTACCCTACTTGTACTTTTTTCAAACTACTGAAGCAGCGAATAGGAGACATGTCCTTTCTAGTACGCGAATATTCTCTCCCTCAAAACCATTTCAAAGGTCGTCCTTCGATGTTTATTGGTGCGAAAACCCATTTTCTGGTGCCCCGGTCTTTCCGAATCTATTGAAGGTCTAACGGACTCCTTTGTCTTAGATGCGATGGTAATCTGTGCCTAAAAATAGAACAGACCGAAATGCTTCTTTGTGCAAGATATTAATCCTAACAAATGATTTTCTGAGAACCCTTAGCTATCACCAACGATCTATAATATATACTGGGTAGAGTGCATACACTGTTAAAAATTTGGTGCTATAGGTTTCACCATGATATTGGTTGGTTTCACCATGATATTGGTTCCTAGTAGCTGCAACGGGTGAGTGGTGAAATGTTTCACCTTTTTTTCGGTGTTTGGTTGAACCATTTTTTTGGATTTGGAAACAAAAACCTGATAAATGGTTCAACCGAATACCAAAAATATGGTGGAACGTTTCACCATTCAGCCGTTGCAGCTACTAGGAACCAATATCATGGTGAAACCAAGCACAAAATTTTTAACAGTGTAGTCGCCAATAGCCCTCGTGTAGCTCTAGTGCGACGATAATTCAAACTAAACTGAACTTTAACAGTGTAGATATCATAGTTAAAGTATTATATTGGCAGATCACGTGACCTCCAATGCTAACGACGAGACGCGCATGGAGACCAGAATAAGAGGGCAATGGGGCCAGGGTTGCCACCAGTTTTAGGAGACAAACACTACGAAAAAATACCATTTAATTCTAAAATTACAAAAACATACCATAAAAATACTAGGAAACCGTATCATGTTTTTTATTAAGTCACTAAAAAGATTCCAAAATGCAGCTAAAATTTTTATGGTCTTGTTTTGTAATTTTGGAATTAAATGGTATTTTTTCGTAGTGTTTTTCTCCTAAAACTGGTGGCAACCCTGGCCCCATTGCCCTCTTATTCTGGTCTCCATGCGCGTCCCGTCGTTAGCATTGGAGGTCACGTGATCTACCAATCTAATACTTTAACTATATGATACTATGGTTAATTGGTTGGTTGGTAGACATATATATTCAGGTTTGTGTGCTTGGTCAGAGACCCGCTTATAAACCTTCGTCAAGTAAGACAGACACAACAGACAACACACACATAAGTGGATCCATCTAATTTTTAGAGACAGAGGCCAACTAGAGGATCCCCAGAATTGGCTTGTCACCCCCAGAGGTATTGATTTGGTATGGGAACTTAGAGGACTTTCGGACCCAACCGATACTATGGTGGAGTGATAAATATTAAAAAATGCATCTGATGCCAGATACCAGGAAACAACTTTTTAGATTCTTCTCAAACTTTGAAGCTGGTGTTTGGTTCCTTTTAACGATTCAATCAACCCTTATTTACAGATTTATAGCTATTATATGTATTTACAGCTATCATTTATTGATGAAGTTCTCAACTTGGGACCCAATAACATAACTTTTTGTTACGACGAATGCCTCCACCATTTTAATGAAGACAAATTTGGTCTTACTTTTGGAGATCCTTTAGCACTAGGAGCATCGCATTATAGGGGTATAACATAAAACTGCTTAGAGTCGTGAAATTGACTACAATTTTTAATTTTCACTACACTGTTAAAAATTAGGCACTTTGTTTCACCAAAAATATGGTTCTTAGTAGCGTGATGAAACGTTAAACCATATTTTTGGTATTCGGTTGAACCATTTCTCAGGTTTTTGTTTCCAAATCCAATGTTGTTTTGTTTCCAAATGTTCAACCAAACACCGAAAAAAAGGTGAAACATTTCACCACACAGCAGTTGCAGCTACTAGGAACAAATATCATGGTGAAACCAAGCACAAATTTTTAACAGTGTACTAAATTGAAGAGAAAGGTAAATTAAAAGAATAACACGATACAGGAACAACACTCTAAAAGGCGAATACATGAATATTTTTTTGACCAGTAAAGTATGAGAATAAGATGATTCAAACCAAGGCAACGAAGGTATTGCGTTAAAATAACGATGCAAAATTAACGAAAAATTTATAGTAGAAATATGTTGTACACTTGAAATTTTAACTCTTTGACAACATCACAATTGCCCTTATACATTCAAAATACTAAATTGTAGTTAAGATCCAGTCAAAGATTAAATCCATATCCACACAGTAAATTTTCCCATTGAATTTAATCCACACAGTACATAATTCATCTCCCAAAACACCAACAATTTAGCCACCACTTAAAATACCACACCCATATGTCTGATAACATCAAAACAAAGTTTTTCATGCTGATTCCTTAAAATTTATATTTTTCTGTGCTTCTATCAGCTCAAACTATTGATTCCACGCAAAAAATGCAAGTTACCTTCTATTGAAAGTTCGGAAAAGTATCGAAAAATCTTGCTTAAATTTCTAAAAAAAATTGTCAAAAACTTTCTATCATCGATCAATTCCTTTTGCATAATCAGCTGATATAAAAGCAAAAGGAAACTTCTTTTTAGACGCCGTCAAAGATTTCTGCTGAATACCTTTAAATTTTTTAGACTTTTTTAGAGAGGGGTTTCGTGTTTTCAGGGCAATCTGGCCAATTTTGGAAGTTTTGAACTTTAAAAGAAATTCTCCTATATTTAACTTAAAAAGAACGTGCTGTTATAAGAAAGATCTTCCTAAAATAATAGAAGGTATCTTCATTTTAATCAGATATTAAACTTAATGCATGTGTTACTTTTTAAAAACTTTTTTTGAACCAGCTGAAATTTAAATCTGAAACTGAAAGTAACAACTATTCTGTGAAACATCCTTCATATGCGAAATTTGGTTGATTAACTGCACCATCAGTTAGAATTTTCTAAGCAGATATTTTGTCAGATTTTTTAAAAAAAATTAATGTAGTTGCTATATGGGCATTTCCACGCGTGACTTACACTACATCGGACGATTTAACAAATTTCGTTTGCGTAGTTCATAATTATTTTCTACTTATTCAAAAAACATATTGTACGCCAGTTTACCCCTGAACATATACTATTTTTAGAAATCATAAAAAACCATTTTCATTTAGTATTTCACTAAAAAATAATAAAAATGTCATGCTGTGACTTACACTACATGAAAGGAAGTCGAGTTTTGGTTTCATTTAAAACTCTTATTTCTTCTTCATAGTGCAGTAAATCAACATTCTACCAGTGCTTAATTTAAATACAAGGTTTAAAGCTAAATTTTAAGGAAATAATTTATTAACAGTTTTGTGCGTGACTTACACTACATCATGTGAATTGTATCACATATATGGAAATTTAGGCAATAATAACATAACATATGTAAATAATTTTGAACACGGTAAGTTAAGAATTGCATACATGGTAAAATCATAGTTAGAAAAAGTTACACAACGTCCCCTAAAGTTGGTTTCTGGTAATTTCTTAATTCTTTCTTAAATAGAATTGTCTGAAAAACCTTCCTTCTCAGGCCACGTAAAAAGACTTTCTGACCATTGCAGATGTTTCAGTTTTATTGAATAAGCATCTTTACTTAATATTTGCCCCACAAAATATTTAACCATAATTTTCCTACAAAAGGAACTAAAGCTCTTCTTTCAGCATCAAATTCATTTTCAGAATTTTGCTGAGAGGTATTTCCTTTTACAACATTTCCATTTGTTTAATCACCAGTGTTGTTTTTTGGGGGATTTAATGAAATATTGGCAGTTTTAAGTAAGTATTTGTTTAATTTTAAAAAGCAGAGCAATTTTTGAGTGTCAGGAATCGGAAATATATATTTTCCTTTGATGAGCAAATATCATTTAATCTACCTATTTCGCCCTTTATACAATTGTCAGAAATGTATAATAGTGATATGTTTGGGCAGATTTATTGTGCAAAGTGAAAAAATCTTTAGCAGAATGTGGGTCAATTTTCCTGGAAGGTGTGGCTGCTTTTATCCTCTCCTCACTGTATCACCAAGTCCATCAAATGGTCATGACTAAAGGTAAAGATGACCAACATTGGTGGCAGAGAAATGCCATTCAATGTTGTCTAACGGTTGGAACATTGTAATAGAGGTGGTGTATTTTTATTTAAAGTGTTGTCCGTAAAGTCGTTTTGGCTTTCCTTTTCTTTAAAGGTTTGAAATTTTCCACATGCTTAAAGTCTTTCCCCTTGCTCTTTTTTTCTTTTAACTGTTGATTTAACCATCTTAAATTAAAATTATCAAATATAAGAAATTTACAAATATTATAGCTAATCTATAATAGATAAATCAAACAGAAGCCGTGACTGACACTATACATTGTGACTTACACTACAAAGCTAAAATGTCTTATAAATAGAGAAAATGCTTTTTATTTTAAAATTAAAAAGGTGTGGAATTACGCAGAGGTTACTATAGAAAGAAAATATCGTAAAAATTTTGAAGTAAAGCTTTATTTTAAAAAGTTATAGAAACTTTTATATCTTTTCGTGACTTACACTATAGTCAAAAATGAGATTTCTATCTTTCTAATTAAGTATCTTTTAGTAATAAATGCCGATTAATAATGTGTTTTTAAGATAGTTCTGATAATCTATTTTAATAATTTTTCCAAAAAATCTGATAAAATGTGTTTCTTACCTTAAATTTCCTGGGTTCAAAATGATGAAAAAACACGAGAGCATGCTTTCAAAATAAAGCAGCCATTTTGAAGCTGCTGTGTTGCCAAAGGTGAAACAATAATAGTTGTTGATACAAAAAAAATTAAATTCAAACTTTTCTTAAGCACATATAAAAGTTACAACTGTAAAAAAAATTCAGTTGTGGTATCATTTTACGTGGAATTAACCATATGTATAAATTTAAAAATATTGAAAATAATGTTTTAACAAATGTTGTTTTTCAATAAATACATATCATATACAAAGTTGTTGAATCAAAACTTTCCCATTGAATAGATTGTAGCCATTTCAAAACTTTCCCATTGAATAGATTGTAGCCATTTCTTCTTAAAAGTATTGAATTGCCCTTCAACCATTGTTTTCCCTCCAGGTATGAGAAATATCATAACAGAAAAAAAAACGTATTCGAAAGGAAAATAGCAATCAGTTAATAAGTAATATAATTGATATAAAGTTTAGAATAGTGTCGCCTTCTTCCTAATAATTCGGAGCATTTTAATATATAAAACTAATAATTAAATAAATGTATGATAGTTTCCCCTCAAATTTGTTTTATTCTGCTGTTATGACGCTTCTTATAACTGGTGAAAAAATGCTTACACGACAAAGCAATACTTTTTGCAGAAGTTGAGGTTACAAAACTAATACATTAACTTAATGGGACTGACCATCTCTCTTTGATCTTTGCTTTCTAAACTAACTGATCCCAGGAAACATGAGATTGAACAGGGTTCTTGACACTTTTATCTTATAAGCAGAATATGCTTTCAAGCTTCACCGGATAACTTTTTTATTATTGTGGGCAACTTCTTTTTACAATAAAAAAAAGTTTAATAAATCACAATAGTTATGCCAAAATCACACTTGCAATAAATCATTTACTTTAATTTATCCAAAACAACACAAATTTCCTTTCAAATGTTTTTTAATAACAACCAAAGTCAAATATAAACACTGAATCCTTATTGACTAATATTAAACCTACACTGTTAAAAATGTTGTGCTTGGTTTCACCATGATATTGGTTCCTAGTAGCTGCAACGGCTGTGTGGTGAAATGTTTCACCCTTTTTTCGGTTTTTCTTTGAACCATTTTTCTGGATTTGGAAACAAAAACCTGAGAAGTGGTTCAACCGAATACCAAAAATATGGTGGAACGTTTCACCATTCAGCCGTTGCAGCTACTAGGAACCAATATCATGGTGAAACCAAGCACAAAATTTTTAACAGTGTACAAAATAACAAGGAAACTCATTAATATATATCGGCATCAGCTTATTTGTGAGTGTATAAATTTGCATTTGTATCGTTTTATTCAAATAAATAATACCACCATGAGAGCACAAACCGCCTAATTTTGTAAACAAATGAATCTCTAATGAAGCAAATGTCACACAAATACCGTATTCCATCGCAAATCTTTGAATGGTAAATTGCCTGAAGCTTAGAAATAGAGAGATTTGTCCTACATTCATTATTTTAAAAAGTCTTAGTTTGTATCGTTCTGGATTTTTTTGAAATTCTGCGTGAATAAGATGATACCTACTTAGATATTACTTTTTTTGCGATCTCGTTTCCACATATTTGTCACAAATTTTAATGTTCAAAACAAAAGTCTCTAAGTTGGAACTAAATAAGTCAAAGTGTCTAAACATCAAAAGGCAGTAATTTTACGGTCTTAAAAGTAGACTTGAATTTTGCATACTTCCTTTACCAAGTTATTTGTGTGTGGGTATAATCAAAATGTGTATTTATTTAGTAACGATTGACATTTTTTGTATTTTGAATGAACACTCTTAAAACAAACGAGCAGTTTTAACTCAGTCTGAGTTAATTTCCACTCCTTTCCGTGCCGAAAATGCACTTCCCCTATAGGAGTGGATTTCACTCTTTTTGCGGAGTGGGTAAAAGAAATGAAAGAAAACAATCTACGTTCTACACTCTTAAAACGAGCGGTTTTAACTCAGTCTGAGTTAATTTCCACTCCTTTCCGATGCCGAAAATGCACTTCACCTATAAGAGTGGATTTCACTCTTTTGTTTTAAGAGTGAAGTTTTCGAGAGCATTAACACAATATTTATTTTTAAGTTGAACTTTTTTCATAAACCTTGCGAGATTCACATTTATATACTAAAATTCAAGTTAGTGAAAATGAAACTTAATATTTCCTGGATACTAAGAAGTGAACCATGTACTATATTATGCGATATAATATTTACAGCTTACGGTTTTCGTAGAGTATTTATAATGAAAGTTATATTTTGAATTAAAGAAATACACACTTTAAAATCTTGTTATAATTTTTTTCACAAAATTTATCAGAATTGCACCGTTCACATTCACCAATTACTAAAACCGTTTATTTCAGCGACATATTTATTTTTATGGTGTAATTTAATATTTATTGAATCTAACTATATATGAAAGTAAGTTATTTTAATATGTGCAAGGTAAGAAAAACATGTAATGGCTTATTAGAGATCTTACTAGCATTACATAGAATCTCTGAGTTTTATAAATGTCAGAAAAACGTCCCTAACATCCCAATAGATCGATGTGATTCAAAAGTATGCCTGCCAAATTCCAGTTGTACCTCTCTTGAGAATTCATGTGGTTATGTGAAACATTTTATAGGTTTTATCATAATAAGTAGGGTTTATCATAAATATCATATATATTTATAACAGGGTTGTCAGATTTGCTACCCGGGTATATAGAGAAGGCGTTTACTTTAAAATCCACGAGGCTTTGGAAGAAATTGTTGGTAAAATTTAAATATTTTGTAACAGTTCCTCAACTTTTATACACATTCCCAGAAAATACATTTTCTGGGTGTAATACTTTTGTAACAGTTTTTTTCTGAAGATTTGATGTGATTATGCGAGACATTTTATATATTTTTATCCTAATAAGGACTTATCATAAATATCAACTAAATTTATAACAGGGTTGTCAATTAGTTAACCGGGTATATACCCACTTTCCCCAGCAGGATGGGTTTGACCTTGAAAATCCAAGGGTTTTGGGTGGAAAATGATTTTTTAATTACATTTTTCGTAAGAATTTCTTAACTTTTGCATTAATAATCATGAAAATACTTTTCACATCGGAATTTTACAAGCCTGAATATTGGATAATATTAATAAAGTTTAATTTTTTCATAATCCATTAACAAAAAAAAAATTGGAAAAAAAAAGAATTTTGTGTGATTAAGTTTTTGTTTCAATCAAACCTAACCTGTTTTAATTTTAAAAAACTTAACGATTAGCATATACAATTACAAATCTAGTTTTGTTAGGATTTATATATTTTTTTTGTATAAAAAATTATTTTCGGTCAATATCGATCCTTGATAGAAAATAACGAAAAATCCAGCTTCTTGTTCCTGAAAATGATATGATTTCCCCAAATGTGCTGCTATATTTTATTTTTATTTTTGCAAGGGATTCGCACTTCATTGTTTTTCGGAAATGAACGAATTAATTGTATTGCTTTTCTTCTACTAAACTTCACCCGCTTTGCTTGAACATCAAACCAATATTTATATAAAGATTTCCAATAAACGTTCTGCCCTAAATATTGAGAAAAAAATTATTGATTTTTTTTTATTGTTCTGCAATTTTTTGCTATAATCGAAACTACCTCCATTTAAAAGTGTTTTTTTAGCAAAATGATACAATGATCAATATAAGTTAGGCTGTAAAAAATTAGCGACGGGAATTATTATCGATATGTATAAGTTCACTTAACTGAACTTTAACTTCACTGCTCCTATTGATTCTATTGCAGATCATTTAAAGGCTTTGGTCAATTGATACACGAGTCAATCTTCTCTTCCCCCACCCGAATGGTAAATTCTTTTTGGAACTAGAGGTGTGTGGCAACACACGACTTTTAATTAGCACTCATATTAACAGATATTGGTGGGATTCGGTGGATTGGTATATTCGGTGGAAGATTTGTACAAGAATTTTTTTTTATCTCTCAGCAATACTTTTGAAACGAAAAACCTATGGCCACTACACTTTGCGCATGCCCGTTTTTCTCTCAATAACCTAACTATAACATTCGAAAAGTATTAGGAACTCGTTTGCCAAATTTGGAAATAAAAAGTACTTAAGAGCTACAATTTGCGCGTGCGCGAATTTCTCGAAAACTTTACTTGGGTGCTAACAAGGTACAGCTGGGGAAAAAAAAAACGATCCACCCTTCATATTTCGGCTGCTATTGGTCAAGGAATTTTGTGCAAGGTGTCATTTTTCAGCAAATAGCGTAAGGAATTAAGAACTGGCAACCAAAATTGTATAAGGGGTCGTCTACATATTAAAATGAGTACCAACTTTGAAAATTCCAATGGCAACACCCAATTTTTTTTACATAAAAATGTTTAGCAACTTCAAAATACCCCAGGTATAAAAAAGAATTATTCATTTTGCATTATTTGCTGAGATATTAAAGCATTAATTTTCAATTCGTTTGGGGGGAAATCTCCAAATTGATAAAGGTAATATTTAGGGTGTTTTTTCGAAACGACAAGCTAGCAAAAGGGTTACCATAATCTCGCCAAAAGATGCTAGAATTAAACCTTCTTCACTAATATTGTGATTTTTTTTTTATGTTTTTACCTTTTTTTTTTAATTTTGGATTTTAAAATTCAGAAATAAAATAAAGGGTAGACGAGAAAAAGTTTTAATTTTAAATTAAGTCACATATACGATTATTTATAACGAACATATTTTCAAATGCGATTAGTTACAATCAGATAGACAAACATAATTATTACATTTAGGTTTTACATTTTATGCAAATTTTTGTTTCATTCATATTGCTACAAAAGGTTGGTTTAAAATTCGGCACACTGGGTCTGGGACATATCCCGACAGCCGAAATCCCGACAAACCAAAATTCCGACAAGCCGAAATCCCGAATGAGTCAAAATCCCGAATGGGTCTAAATCCCGAAAATAGATTTTTGTACATTTCTCGATTTTTTTAAATATTAGAGATTATTTATTTATTTAGTTATTTAGTCAGTTATTTAATCAGTTAGTTAGTCAGTTAGTTAGTTAATTAGCCAGTCAGTTAGTTAGTCAGTCAGTCAGTAAGTTAGTCAGTCAGTAAGTTAGTCAGTCTGTCAGTTAGTTAGTCAGTCAGTTAGTCAGTTAATCAGTCAGTTAGTTAGTCCGTTAGTCAGTCCGTTAGTCAGTCAGTCCGTTAGTTAGTCAGTCCGTTAGTTAGTAAGTCAGTCCGTTAGTTAGTAAGTCAGTCAGTCAGTTAGTTAGTCAGTCAGTCAATTAATCACTCCGTTAGTTAGTCACTCCTTTAGTTAGTCCAGACTGACTAACTTAGTCTAACTGACTGTCAATTAGTTAGTCAGTGAACTGACTGACTCACTGACTAACTAATTGACTGACTGGCTAACTAACGGACTAACTAACGGACTAACTGACTGACTCACTGACTGACTCACTGACTAACTAATTGACTGACTGGCTAACTAACGGACTAACTGACTGACTGACTAACTGACTGACTGACTGACTGACTAACTGACTGACTAACTTACTGACTGACTAACTTACTGACTGACTAACTTACTGACTGACTAACTTGCTGACTGACTAACTTGCTGACTGACTAACTTACGGACTGACTAATTAACTGACCGACTAACTAACCGACTGACTAACTAACTAACCGACTGACTGACTAACTGACTGACTAACTAACGGACTGACTAACTGACTAAATAACTGACTGACTAAATAACCAAATAAATAAGTAATCTCTAATAATTAAAAAAATCGAGGAAATAACATATTATTGGAAATTTTATAATAAAATAATTATAAATAATATTGGAAATAACATACATTCAAAAACATAGTAATCGATATAATTTAATGTTAATTATACAAACAAAATACATTGTATGCACTTGAAACAAGAAAAGATTTTTAGACATTTGACAGACATCAATAATTTGAATAAACATTTACCAAAAACGCCTTTCAACCACCAAACGATAATGCAAATTAGTGTCCAATTTGCTAAGTAATTTTTTACACGGTCCCTAAAATTCGTTTTTTTCAGTATTTTTACAATAACTCGGCAAATAATTGTTGTTGAATTAAAAAATTCGGGATTTTGGTTCTACTTGATCTACTTTATCGATTTATGTAAAAAAATTTTGGGTTGCTATTCATAATTTATTTTTTCTTATTTAAATAAAAAATAATAAAAATTAAAAATTGATGAAAAAACTTGTGTGATTTGTTTTTGGAAGATTAAGAAGTATATAATGAAAAAAAAATGTTGGTTTAATTCATTTTATTTGTGGAGGTATAAATAAAAGTTTGTGAAACTTTTTTAACATTATGGGCCTTCCACTTCGAATGCTTATATCTCAACAAATAATGCAAATTAATAAATTTTTTTTTGGATCTGGGGTTTTTTGAAGATGATAAACATTTTTATATAAAAAAAATTGGGTGTTGAAATTGGAATTTTCAAAGTTGGTACTCATTTTAATAGGTAGACGACCCCTTATACAATTTTGGTTGTCAGTTCTGAATTCCTTACGCTATTTCCTGAAAAATGACACGTTTCACAAAATTCCCTGATCAATAGCAGCCGAAAAACGAAGGGTGGATCGTTTTTTTTCCCCAGCTGTACTAGGAATTCGTGTATCAAATTTGAAGAGCGTAGCTTTTTTAGTTCGGGCTATAGATTTTTTTTGGACAGACAGACTAATGTTCAAAGACCAATTTTTAGCGTCCACACTACGTTTATAACGTAAAAAGTGGAAGGTATTATAATCGTTCAGTCCGTCTGTCTGTTCGTCACCCATTTTCATAGCCCAAACTACAAATGCTACGGACAAGTGTTATACGTCAAAAACTTCAGCGCATCGAAATTAGAATACATTGAAAATTTCAGAAAAGAATTCGAATTCGAAGTACTTCAATTATTTAAAACACTTCAAAATTTAATGCTCATTTAACAAGCATAGGAAGTCATTTTTATTAGAATTAAATCATCTTTGCCATTCGCAACAATCGCTCGAGAAAATTTAATTCTTTTAGACAATAAATTAAAATAAATTTATTTTTGCGACATCGATCAGTTTGAAATGACGTCAAATATATTTCACTACAAGATTCTTTGTACGTTGATATGAAATGTTTCAATTCTATTTAAAAGCGATGAATATTACATATTTATTCTTTGAAATATAAATAAATTTTTCAAACGATAAATAATAATTATTGAATTTTCGAAATAAAAATTGAATAATTATTGAATTTTCGAAATGAAACTAGCCAAATATAGCATGTAAATGTTTAATATAGAATATTAATGCTGTGATTGTCGCCTTTTTACCTGTTAAACACAACTGTTGTGTGGAAGCGGGTTAAGTGACAGATTCGGTTACAAAACCTACTTGTTTTGAAATCAACACTCTCCAAAACGTGTAGAAAGCACAAAAACCTTCGCTTCGGATTTTAGACCCCATTGAAATATTTTTAATATTTTGCATTTCATATCAGGTCATTGAAATTAAAAATCCAAAACTTTAAACAAAATTAAAAGTAAAAATAAAATGCAATGCTTGTCACTTAATTGTTTGGTTATTTTTAGATAAGAAACATAGCAGTGTCATCCAATATCCTCTAACGAATTTTTTTGAACAATTTTTTTCAGATTTCCTCTTTTCCATGTTGTCAATACCCTTAATACCAAATAAATAGTGAGTCGGCCCATTAATTAGTCTTACCAAAAGCCCTAATTATCATCAGTTTAATTGTGGCCTTTCTGTAGATCAAGCATCTAATACTTATAAAAGGCTCTACAACTCTCAACATGTATCTAGAAGTGTATAACATGCGACTATTATTGGAATTCCATCCATAATACCGATATCTCATCACCGACAAGGCTGAACAAAAATGCAGCAAATAATAAAACAGAAGATATTAAACTGAACATATGTAGGTACAAGTAGAAGATTATAAGGAACAGCTGTATGGGGGAAAATATAAGTAAGCAAAACGGTGAAGAGGGGGCAAGCATCTTTGTTGTCCATTAGCGCTGAACAGAAATGCAGCAAATAATAAAACAGAAGATATTAAACTGAACATATGTAGGTACAAGTAGAAGATTATAAGGAACAGCTGTATGGGGAAAATATAAGTAAGCAAACCGGTGAAGAGGGGGCAAGCATCTTTGTTGTCCATTAGCGCTGAACAGAAATGCAGCAAATAATAAAACAGAAGATATTAAACTGAACATATGTAGGTACAAGTAGAAGATTATAAGGAACAGCTGTATGGGGGAAAATATAAGTAAGCAAAACGGTGAAGAGGGGGCAAGCATCTTTGTTGTCCATTAGCGCTGAACAGAAATGCAGCAAATAATAAAACAGAAGATATTAAACTGAACATATGTAGGTACAAGTAGAAGATTATAAGGAACAGCTGTATGGGGGAAAATATAAGTAAGCAAAACGGTGAAGAGGGGGCAAGCATCTTTGTTGTCCATTAGCGCTGAACAGAAATGCAGCAAATAATAAAACAGAAGATATTAAACTGAACATATGTAGGTACAAGTAGAAGATTATAAGGAACAGCTGTATGGGGGAAAATATAAGTAAGCAAAACGGTGAAGAGGGGGCAAGCATCTTTGTTGTCCATTAGCGCTGAACAGAAATGCAGCAAATAATAAAACAGAAGATATTAAACTGAACATATGTAGGTACAAGTAGAAGATTATAAGGAACAGCTGTATGGGGGAAAATATAAGTAAAACGGTGAAGAGGGGGCAAGCATCTTTGTTGTCCATTAGCGCTGAACAGAAATGCAGCAAATAATAAAACAGAAGATATTAAACTGAACATATGTAGGTACAAGTAGAAGATTATAAGGAACAGCTGTATGGGGGAAAATATAAGTAAAACGGTGAAGAGGGGGCAAGCATCTTTGTTGTCCATTTGCGCACTTGCGTGTTAAACCCCCTAATAGTGTTTAACCCTCTGAGGGATAAGAAAATTGGCTGAAACGTAAACTTGTTTCCACTGCATGAGTTTACATATAAATTTTGAGTAAGTAAAGCCTCGCTCATTGGATAACATTGTTTTCACCGCCTCACCCAAGAGGCGTTTCCATATGCGTAGTCTCAGTCATACGCTGTTTTCACTTCGCCGCTTGTTGTCAAGGCCTGATACTCAACTTAGTTTGGCCTTAAGGTAAGGTAAGGTAATCGTTTCCGGCTGCCTATTTATAGCCTCCTTCAGGAGCTTTAACACAGCCAATAACGCCTCGTATTTTAGAACCCTGGTCAAGTGACGAGGTCGACACCTGAGCGGGCACCCAACGGAACTTCGAGCGACATCGTACGCTAACGCCGTCGGGACTTTGGACTCCACAGATTTAACGAGCACGTCTGTCCCTGTGTACTCGGGCCCATCCGTGATGAGGATTTTCTACTATTTCCAGCACAGATCCGATTTATAGGATGACTGGCAGTAAGTGGGATTCGAACCCCCGCACTCCTGAGAAGGTTGAACCTCTAGGCTGATGCCTTAACCACTCGGCCACGGACGGGCCTTGGCCTTAAGACGAAATCATGTTTGTTTGAATTTCGTAGTTGGTTTACTGCTTTGAAAAATTTGCGCATACTAGTGAGTGGTTCTAACCCAGCCAATACATGCCTCGTAATTTTGACCCTCAATTAAGTAACGACGTCAAGCCTAAGCTACTTAACCGAGCTTCAAAGGTTAACACGGTTGAGACGTTGAATTCTACTGATTGAATGACCCCATTTACCCCGTTATACTCAGGCACCTGCTTCATGATCAATTGTGGTTTTCTCTAAATATTTTATATTCATATTCAACTTAAAAAACAACTGGTAGTAGGTGGGTTACGAACCTCTAAAGACGACTCTATATGTCGACCGACCACGGTGGTCCCTGACCAAAGTCTTTGCAATTTTTATAGAAATCACTACCTCAAACGAAAAGAAATCGCCTAATCTCGTGAAAGTTTTCCAATCGAGATCACGCATCGCCTCTTTTCCATTCCGAAACAATTGGAATTTGAGGAAGATGTTGTAGCATCATTATCGGGAAGAAAGAAGCTGAAGAGGAACTCTCGCGGGAGATGACGTGGCACCCAGCATCATTTGCTGCTATGACAACGGCGGCCGGAGAGATTTTTCACAGTCATTTACACATATGGGTGCATTGGGGTGACGTTGTTGCAATTGAAAAGACATAACTGGTTTGATGAGGGAGATTAACGAAAAATACTTTAAAGAATTTTTGTGATAAATAATCGCTCATCTCTACACTGTAAAAAAAACACTGTAAATTTACGAGCATTTGCCCTTCAATTTTTATAGGCAACAGCCTTATTTGATCGAAAACAGTCTGACCCACTAAATAAACATACTTATTTCTTAGACTATTAGAAAATTTAGGACAATTCCCGCTTATTTACAGTTTTAGCTGATCCATTTGCGAAAGGAAATGATGGGCATGAGTGTTTTTTAACGAGGTGTGACTGGAATCTCTGCTGCCGTTCCCTGCCCGTTATTTTACAGGGATTTGTTTAACAGTGTACTAGCACCACCTTAGTCATAACATACTTATTCCTTAGACTATTAGAAAATTTAGGACAATTCCCGCTTATTTACAGTTTTAGCTGATCCATTTGCGAAAGGAAATGATGGGCATGAGTGTTTTTTAACGAGGTGTGACTGGAATCTCTGCTGCCGTTCCCTGCCCGTTATTTTACAGGGATTTGTTTAACAGTGTACTAGCACCACCTTAGTCATAACATACTTATTCCTTAGACTATTAGAAAATTTAGGACAATTCATGTTTATTTACAGTTTTAGCTGATCCATTTACTATAGGAAATGATGGGCCTGAGTGGTTTTTTTTAACGAGGTGTGACTGGAATCTCTGCTGCCGCCTGCCCGTTATTTTACAGGGATTTTTTTAACAGTGTACTAGCACCACCTTAGTCATAACATACTTATTCCTTAGACTATTAGAAAATTTAGGACAATTCCCGTTTATTTACAGTTTTAGCTGATCCATTTGCTATAGGAAATGATGGGCCTGAGTGTTTTTTTTTAACGAGGTGGGACTGGAATCTCTGCTGCCGTTCCCTGCCCGTTATTTTACAGGGATTTGTTTAACAGTGTACTAGCACCACCTTAGTCATAACATACTTATTCCTTAGACTATTAGAAAATTTAGGACAATTCCCGTTTATTTACAATTTTAGCTGATCCATTCACTATAGGAAATGATGGGCCTGAGTGTTTTTTTAACGAGGTGTGACTGGAATCTCTGCTGTCGTTCCCTGCCCGTTATTTTACAAGCACTTTTTTTAACAGTGTACTAGCACCACCCCTTAGTCATAACATACTTATTCCTTAGACTACTAGAAAATTTAGGACAATTCCCGTTTATTTACAATTTTAGCTGATCCATTTGCTATAGGAAATGATGGGCCTGAGTGTTTTTTTTTAACGAGGTGTGACTGGAATATCTGCTGCCGCCTGCCCGTTATTTTACAGGGATTATTTTAACAGTGTACTATCACCACCTTAGTCATAACATACTTATTCCTTAAACTATTAGAAAATTTAGACAATTCCTGTTTATTTACAGTTTTAGCTGATCCATTTACTATAGGAAATGATGGGCCTGAGTGTTTTTTTTTAACGAGGTGGGACTGGAATCTCTGCTGCCGTTCCCTGCCCGTTATTTTACAGGGATTTGTTTAACAGTGTACTAGCACCACCTTAGTCATAACATACTTATTCCTTAGACTATTAGAAAATTTAGGACAATTCCTGTTTATTTACAGTTTTAGCTGATCCATTTGCTATAGGAAATAATGGGCCTGAGTGTTTTTTTTTAACGAGGTGTGACTGGAATCTTTGCTGCCGCCTGCTCGTTATTTTACAGGGATTTTTTAACAGTGTATTATCACTACCTTAGTCATAACATACTTATTCCTTAGACTATTAGAAAATTTAGGACAATTCCTGTTTATTTACAGTTTTAGCTGATCCATTTGCTATAGGAAATGATGGAACTGAGTGTTTTTTTTAACAAGGTGTGACTCGAATCTTTGCTGCCGTTCCCTGCCCGTTATTTTACCCAGGTATGGGAAACATCATAACATCAATTTAAAACAAAATTGAATAGAAAATAACACTCGGTTATTTAATTATCAATTGATACAGTTTTAAAACAGTGACGCCATCTGTTGTAATTTTTGGCATTTTAAAACTTCAAAAATATATAATTAAATAATTAGATAACATTTTCATTTCAAAATGTGTTTCATTTTGATGTTATGTTGATTCTCATACCTGAGGAAAAAAGGGCTAACATGGCAAAGTAATACTTCTTCCGAAGTTGTGATTAGAAAACTAATGCATTAGCTCTATGGGACTGACTATTCCTCTTACGTTGAGAGTTTGACATATCAATCACAGTAGTATTTGTAGGTTAGAAATATTTGCCGAAAACATTCAAACTAAACCAATCCTTCATAGTAGTAGTATTTAACCCCTTAAGGACGATTGTCAAAAAAAATTTCCACGCGAAAATGAGTTTTCTGCTTAGCTTTATCTGGGGAAACAGAATATAAGACAAATAAACACCATAGTCCATTACAATTTATATAGGAAAATTTGTCTCACAAAAATCAAATTTAAAAAAGTAGGTTTGTAAAAGAATCTGTCACTTAACCCGCTTCCATACAACAGTTTCTGTTTAACAGGTAACAATGCGCCAAACACAGAATCAATTCTATATTAAACATTTACATGCTAAATTTGGCTAGTTTCATTTATTTTATTTCGAAAATTAGAAAATTAATACTTATCGTTTGCAAAAATTAATTTATATTTCAAAGAATAAATACGTAATATTCCTCGCTTTTAAATAGAATGAAAATATTTCATATCAACATAAGAATCTCGTAGTGAAATATATTTGACGTCATTTCAAACTGATCGGTGTCTCAAAAATAAATTTATTTTAATTTATTGTCTAAAAGAATTAAAGTTTCTCGAGCGATTGTTGCGAATGGCAATGGTAATTTAATTCCAATAAAAATGGCTTCCTATGCATTTTAAATAAGCATTACATTTTGCAGTTTTTTAAATAATTAAAGTACTTCAAATTCGAATTCTTTTTTGAAATTTTCAATGTATTCTAATTTCGAGATGCGCTGAATTTTCTGACATATCACACTTGTCCGTAGCATTTGTAGTTTGGGCTATGAAAGTGGGTGACGGACAGACAGACGGACTGAACGATTATAAAACCTTCCACTTTTTACGATATAAACGTAGTGTGGAAGCTAAATTTGAAATTAACTCCAAAACTTTTCATGATGGGTAGTAGGAACAATTCTTTGTGAAAATGAAAAAAAAATCGGACTACGTATTGATCGCTTGTTGTTGAAAAAAACATTTAGATATTATATTTAAAGTTTTAGTAATAACTAAGTTCATTCAAAATTATTGCCGTAATATATTGGCAAATACTGTATGAAAATTAACTAAAATTTGGATTTGAGGTATTTTGAAGGTTTTTAACTTGTTTATGTCAAAAAAATTGGGTGTTGGCATTGGAATATTTAAATTTGGGGCTCATTTCAATATGTAGAAGACCTTGCAAGCAAGCAAATTTTGATATCATAAATCAATTTTATACTCTTTTTGATTTGAAAAAATTTCATCTCTCTTGAAAACTTCTATTACAAAGCAGCCAAAAAATAGTAGATCGCTTTCTTTCCGCAACTGTACTGTAAAAACAATGTGTTTGAATTCCAATATATATCATGAAAAATTACTTAAATGATTTTTTTTATTTCAGATATAAATGAAAAAGGAAGCGTTTGGAAAAGAAGAATCTAATTTGACACAGAAACCGAACTACCAATGACTACAATGTCACATAAAACTGCGAGTACTCTATTATGCATTGTACTTTATGTTTTCGTAAACACATACTTCATACTTCAAACAATACATGTACAAATGAACTTGATATTGAGGTACTTCAAAACACGTTTTCCCATTTTATATAATCAAGTGAAAATCAGTGTCTTTGATATACATGTTTCTCAAAAGATGGTTCACTTGCAAAACAATTTTAATGAGCATTTACTTCCAGACTTTGTTTGAAATTAGAAGCCAAGTGAATAAAATCACCTCACTGAACATTTATTACTTAAAATATGCCGCAAGAGCAAACCTTCCTAAAACTCATCTAGCTTTTATCTTCAAACATCTTTATGCCTTCGTTGTTACTCGAATCTTCCCCCAAATCTACACACATCAACTTCTTTTACTATGTTTGTACAATAAAAACAATACACGCATAAGATATGCAGAAACAGAACGAAGATCTTGATATCCTTATGTGTCGCGTTTAATATCTTAATTTTACTGTAATTCCACCAACCATCTAAGACTTATCCATCGTTAAAGTAGATGTTCACTGCATCATAAGTTTTTTTTCTTGTAACAAGGCCAGTTCACAAAGCGGAGAAAATGTCTGATATTAACTCAAGTAATGATGTCAAAGTCTATGCTAATGATACCATTCTGTTGTGTCCAAACCAGATTAGGATTTTAACTAACTTGTTGAAAGAGTTATTGCGGAAAACCAATCACTAAATTGTGATGCTAGAAAAACATCACTTCCACTGGTAAGGCTTTCGAGCATTTTGACATAAGTAATTTTTATCTGAATTGTTGAGTAACTAAATCAAAGCTCAAATATTTCATACCAGAAACAAGCTTCCTATTTTCTTTTGGAAATTTCTTTAAAGATCTTAACATTACCATTACCAAAACCAATTGAAACTTATAAATACGTTAATAAGTTATATATACACTTCCATTGACAAAACAATTGCCAACCAGTACAAATGTTCTGAAATAGAAAGTTTTCCACGCTTCTTTTCAAAATATTCATGTAACGTCTAAAATGCCATCATATTTCTTGAACTTGAAGACGTCGTTTAATTTAACGTTAAGATTTATTTATGGAAACAAGACATCGGTTGTTTTACAGGGAAAAATGAAGACCTATTTTTGTTCTAGAAAAAATCTTCAAGCACCTTAACATGACTATTCCTTTTTATAAAAACTCTACTTAACTATTTTAACGGTGAAAATATCTTAAAAAGTTACAACGTAAGGACATATGTCCCTAAAAAGACGGACTATAAGTAAAATGTCTTCAAACATCTCAACATCTCGATCGATGATAAATACTTTAAAAACATAAATCGCAACATAAAGAACATCTGTCCATACATCATTACGATCTTCAGCCACATTGGTATGTAGAAGAAAATAAGACATTGCACATTCTTTTGAAATATATTGAAACTTCTAAAAGATCGCCATCATCTTCAATTTTTGAGAGGTTTTCTACCTTACGTGGTAATAAATAAAAACATGCAATGACTAAGCCATCAGTTATATCATAAGAAGAACTTCCAACAGCAATGTCTGCCAACATCTTAGCTTCGTTCTTCCACGAGCCAACAACAAACTCTTCCAACATGGACGAGTCTCTAATACTTTTAGACGACTTCAACCTCACCATCACCAGCAGCAACATCACCATCAACAACAGTTACAGTGACCCTTACTCGGACGCTGACAACAAAGCCTTCTGGTTCTTGACCATCTTACCGCTCCCCCTGGTGGCGGTGGTGGGCAACATCCTGGTTATCTTGAGTGTCTACAAAGAGAGGAGTTTACAGACGGTCACCAACTACTTCATCGTGAGCCTGGCCTTCGCTGATCTGCTTGTGGCCGCTGTCGTCATGCCATTTGCCCTCTATGTACTGGTAGGTTTTGTTCAATCAATGATCATATCTTTTGATATGCAGGTGGTTAAGCGGGACTGTCAGTGAGTCCAAAGAGCTAATGCATTAGTTTTAGAATCATAACTTCCACAGAAATATTGCCTTGCCATGTTAGCCCCTTTTGCCCAGGTATGGCAATCAACATAACATCGAAAGGAAACAAATTTGAGACGATCATGTTATCTAGTTATTTAATTATATATTTTTGAAGTTTTAAAATGTCAAAAATTAGAGCAGATGGCGCCACTATTTTAAAACTTTATGAATTCATAATTAAATAACCGGATTTTATTTTCTTTTCAATTTTGTTTTAAATCGATGTTATGATGATTTCCATACCTGGTGAAAATGGGATAACATATGGCAAAGCGGTTCTTTTGCAAAAGTTGTGATTTCAAAACAAATGCATTAGCTCTATGGGACTGATAGTACCTCTTAAAAACTCACGAGCAAATTTTAAAAAGGTTACTAACTAACTACAGTTTAAAAGGGTTACAGTAACTGATAGTGTGGAAAGCGCATTCATAAGCTGGTTACAAAAAACGATCTCCCGTCAGAGGACGCTGATCGTCAAAGCCGTTGGTCTGCGCAATACTGCTATTTTGGTACTGGCGATGGCGACGACATTTCAGGACAACTGCGAGCAAGCGCAGCTCTTAAATGTGGTTGTGACAAACTACAATTAAGGGATGTCCGGTTGTTAGAAATAAACCGGTTTTTTAAAAAACTGTTTCTGGTGTTTCCCTCATTATTCACCGCTTTTCCATCCCTAAGCCCATGCCGTTTTGAGAAACCTTTTTCACCGGGAGAACACTAGCGGTTGATTCACTTTTACTTTTAGCCACTTTAATGCTATTAATCATCTAAACAAGTAATTTTCTTAAAATAATGCAAGTTTGAAAAAGCAAGTGGTTAAGAGGAATCCTTTAAGACAGCCACACTTCCAATAAAAGGCACAATTAGCACCTCACCTGACCTTTTTTTTAAATTTTACATAACGAACATCGCCATCGTTCCCATCTTGCTTTCCATCTATGCATTCTATTCGGAAAAGTACTTGTTCAAATGATTTCTACCATTCCTTTTAATGCTGCTCCTAAGTTTTGAATCAGCCTGTAGAAAATATGTGCGTTTGCACGCACGTTTTGTCAGTAGATCGATCCCTTAAAGACCCTCCTCTTCTAAGTAATATTAAATTTTGCCTGGGTTTAATTAAACACGCGAGATAAATAATGGGTATGTTTTACGTCTGGAACACAGTTAGGCAGGAATGAAAATAAGGTCGATTGGTTAGATCAATTTAGTGGGCGGAGCTTACCGTGTCATACCACCAATCACCGAAATCTCCAATGAAATCCAGGAATGAAAGCATGAAGGATTTACAACAAATGAAACAAACCAAATCGTCAATGGTGGAATTTTCATTTTGTTTTAAGATAGATTCATTCGATATTATTATTGACTAGAATAGTTTAAATATTTTCCTTAAGGGGGAATGGGCGCGCTGGACCACCGGTCTCCGAACTAAAGTGCCTCAGTGTTAATCCAATAGGAAAAAAAATATTTTTTTTGTCACATTTCTCCGGCTGTATTGAATATTTTTACAAACGTTTTTTTTTTACATGATAAATGTATATAACTTACAGGTCTCTATAATCCCACTTTTTGAAATTTCTTCTAATATTTTGTGTAAAATTATTTATTGACTATTAAAAAAAATATTCGTACCAAATTCAAAAAGTGGGATTGTCGGGACCTGTAAGTCAGCTACATTTATCACATAAAAATCCGTTTGTAAAAATATTCAATACAGCCGGAGATATGTGGCAAAGAAAATATTTTTTCCTATTGGATTAGCACTGAGGCACTTCAGTTTGGAGACATATGTTCCAGCGCGTACATTCCCCCTTAAGACAACCAATCCGAAAAGAACGTCATCTTCTAGACATCTGATTGTATAAGCCTTTGTGAATGGACAACTAAAACGGCCATGTGTACGGTGATCACATATACGCTAAACGTTGCCCTGTATCCCACAAACAAACCACCCTGCAGCTAATTCGTCCAAATTGGAACGGCCAAGCCTGCGACACAGCTTGGTCAAACATTGTCTTCTCCCCCATCAACAAACCATGCTCCGCCCTGCTCGAATTGTCCGTTTACTTTAGTATGCGCCCAAAACTCGACCCCTATCTTTAGCGAGCATTGCGGTAGAAGTAAAACTGGAGTAAGGTATTAGCGAGCCGAAAATAATGAGCGACCCACTAACACCCTTTTGAGCGAATCGGGCAGAAACGGACTATTTTCCCTATTGTATGCAATGCTTGTATGAGACCCCCCTCTATCATATTGACTTGGGCTCCTAAATGTATTTTAACATTTTTAGTTCGTAAGAATTAACTTGCTTTAACTTTAAATTCCAGCTTTTTTAAGAAATAACCATGTGGATCACTAACCAAGAGCCGACGAAGGCGAAACCAATAGCGAAATGGGCAAGTTTCTAGGTTTTCTGCCCGGTTCGCTTCTGCTCCAGTTTTGTGTATTCCGCCGTGTTTCGTTATTGGACCGGCTCGTTTTCTGCCCTCTTCAGTGAATCACACATCTCACTCCAGTTTTACTTCTAGCTCAGTGTTGGCGAGAGAACAGCAACTCGTTGACGAAGGTTTATAAGCGGGTCGCTGACCAAGCACACAAACCTGAATATATATGTCTACCAACCAACCAACCAACCAACCAACAGCAACTCAACATCAATGATTTAAACTGCATTGTCCCTTCAACACGTTGTCAAACGTTCCCCAAAAATAAACTAAGTGGCGAAAAAAAAGCAAAAATAGCGGCGCTCCGGGGGTAATTAGAGTCGCTGACAAAGCGCCAAATGGGGAGCTGTAAATCTCGGGAAACTTTAAGAACGACCCGTGATCAAATTCGGACATGGTCCAATCTAAAGATCCCTTGAGAGCATCTCAAAGACTCTCTTGGGAATGATGCCCGTTATTCATTGTTTGTTGGTAGTAGAAGAAGTTGGATTTATTAGAGTGAGTTAGTTATCAATTCAGTTTATAACTATTAATACAATATACTAGGGAAAATAAATTACTACAGTGCCAAAGGTTACGTAAATGTTGGTACAATCGGTTCATTTGATTTAGACAACTGCCTGCCTGTCAAATGGACTAAATAGTTTTTTGTATGTTAAAAAAATAATATTCCAGCTATATCACATATTAATTATTTCAGGCAAAAATAGTTCCGATTTTTCTTTTTAATATATTTTTTATCATCAGAACAATTTAAGAATTGTTCAATCGTGTATGTTAAAGAAAAAGGGGTAATTAATATTTATCATTAAACTTTTGCCGTATTCCAAAAAAATGGACAGAATTTAAATTTGGTTGTAAATTTTGAATAATATATTTTACATTCTAGAACAATAGGACCATTAGCTGACTAATTGAAATAAGCCCTTTTCCATGTACATTTTTTTCAAACATTTCTGTTTACAAATATACTAAATACTTATACTAAATAAATAAAATACTAAATACTCCGCCAATTTTCACAGATGATTTACAAGCTCCCTTGTGTGGAAAGGTTATCTTATTTCTTTTTAATTCTACAAACGAATAAATTAAGTAAAATGGGTAAAAAAGATTCCTTAAAAATAGATAATTATTAATATTACACAGTTATGAAAATGAAGTTAAAATTAATAACGATTTTCCTTGTAGAATAACTTTCAGTTTGCTTATTTTTTTGAGCGCCTAATTAAGTACTCAAATGGTTTGCGGTTCCTTAAATTTTAATGGTGCTTTAAATTTTTGAAATTTATTATATTGTTTGAATTTATTAAAATTAAAAAAAAATATTGAAACCAATTTCAAAAAGTGGGATTAAAGATCCATGTAAGTCCGGCTACTTTTATCATGTAAAAAACCGTTTGCAAAAATATTCAATATAGCCAGAAAAATGTGGCTTAGAAAATATTTTTTTTTTCATTGGATAAACACAGATGCACTTTGGTTTGGAGACCCGCGGTCATTCGGTCTCTTAACTGTTTTATTAAACTCTCGTTTACATTTTAAAACTTTTTTCTCCTAAACATGTAAACAACACTTTTTTGACTATCTGACGTCAACAGTATTGCTTATTTTAGCTTCAATCCCTGTAGAGATTCGGTGATTCGGTTGGTTTGACGTTAAATATTTACACTCTTAAAACAAAAGATTGAAATCCACTCCAATAGGGGAAAAACATTTTCAGCACCGGAAAGGAGTTGAAACTAACTCAGACTGAGTTAAAACCGTTCGTTTTAAGAGTATAGGACGTATATTGTTTTCTTTTATTTATTTTATCCACTCCACAAAAAGAATGAAATCCACTCCTATAGGGGAAGTGCATTTTCGGCACGGAAAGGAGTGGAAATTAACTCAGACTGAGTTAAAACCGCTCGTTTGTTTTAAGAGTGTACGTTAGTTTTTTTTAAGGCAACTCAGTTGCCAGCTTAAAACTATCTATTTGATGGAATTTCTTTTTGGCAGTGCATAGTTACAGTTTTTTCACATTGTAAATATCACCATTTTTCTACAGCGTATATTCAAACGCATCTATTCAACTGACTCTCAGACGACAAAATTGAAAATCTATTCAAAATATCCTCTTCAAAGACTAGACAGAAGCAGTACAATGAAAGTCAAGCACTAAGAAAAAGCAGTGACTTCAAATACCAAAGTTTAACTACATTTCAAGAAACTATAAAAACACCTCATTATACTCACAAGTATGCTTGAAAAATAAAATGCATACAGTTTAAATGTACGATATTTTTATGCTAAAAAAAATTATGATACTTACAAGCCAGCATGTCAAGTACGGGGGAGGGAGAGGGTATTAAGTAGTTTCTGAAGTTATTTTGTGAAATGTTTTTTTTTTCTCTTTATAATGGGATAAGTTTAAGAGTGATAGTTTCTTTTAAGAGTGAGTAAATATTATATTTCCATATTTCTTTTAATAGTTTGTAATTTATTTTTCTATCAACGGGAAAGGGTTACTTTGCATTTAGCAAAAATAATGTTTTAAACTAAATTCTTTGGAATTTTTTTTAAAGTGTGTTTTAGATTCAACTTAATGAAAACATTTTTTTTAAGTTGCTGCAAAATGTAGTGTTATGTACAAAAAAAATGGCACGGAGGTAATTACAAGGGGGGAGAGGAAAAAGTTTTTTTTCACATTGCTTAAAATGCAGATAAGTTTGGATTAGGAAAAAACTTTAAGTGTGAACTCGAAAATACATTTTTACTTAAGGGGATACGGTATCCAAAAATTGGTCAAAATATCGATTTTTCAGTTTTTGCTTCATATTATTCATAATGTCTTTCTGAACATTTAGTGAAAGTTTCATAATGATATCTTCCTATTATTAAATATTTTCTGGAGTCATTCCTTGAGTTTGAATACGTATTCCGTCTGCTTTCAACCTGTTTTCTCCGTTTCGCGTTTTTCAATTCTTGTGTTTGATAAATCCCTAGGGCCTTTTTGGCTAATTAAGTTAGAATTTTGAAATTTTTAACCTGTGTTCTTATATAAGTGGTGCACACAATTGTGCATGTAATAAGGTCTACTATGTATAGTTGTTTTTTAAGAAAATGTTAAATTCAAGAATTTGTAATTTATTGTGATTTTCAGTATAAATGCATGTTACTTTTTAACTGTAGCTCATATTTTAAAATACATGCACAGTTCTTGAACAAATAGTTCTAAGAACAAACTAAAAAGTTTGGTGGAGTTATTCTCAAAATTATTAAAAGAGGAGTAGTGTTTTAAAAAAGTTCAAAATTTTGACCGTTTAAAAAAAATAAAAAACTACTTGTAAATATTTGTTTTTATTGCTAGAAAATGTTTATTTTTTTAGAGTGAACATTATATAAAACCACCATAATTTACAAGTTTATGTTATTATTTCTAGAAATAATGTTTTGGGTACCCTATCCCCTTAATAGTGATATGAACTTTTAAGAATAAATTCTTTATCCCCCTTCAATGAGCCTATTTCATTTGTAGATCCTTAGGTTTGAAAGTTTTTAATAAATTAAAATATTTGTTACTCTCTTATAAAAAATAAATTTAATTCAGATACTTTTTTTATAAATTCATTAAACAAAACAGTTTTTAGGCTTTTTATCAAAACAACATGAGTGTCTTCACATCTACTTAAAACCAACTAAACCTGACCAAACATAAAAAAAATCACATGAAATATATGAAGTTGAAAAATATCCGAATAAAAAACGTAGGAAAATATTAAAACCTAACTCTAAAGTAATGAAAATTCCTATAGATAAACTATTTTGCGGTTTAAAATAGACATTTCTGTCGAAATATCGAATTTCTAAGAATTCGAGTTTTTGTGATTGACTAAGCTACAAATCCTTACAGAATATCCGTATTCTCGAAAGCAAGAACCGGATTGGTTGGCGAATAAAAATAGGCCGATTTTATCATGGTTTTCTGTTGTAAGGCTATAAAACTTCTACTCTAATAATAAAAAAAATACCTTTCTTGAAATTTCTGAAAAGAACGTGTTATATTTTTTCGAAGGTATTCCTTTTGAGATTGGAGGTTTAATCCTAAACATTTTGTGGGTTCTTTAACCACAAAATTGACTAATCAAATACCTCAATATATGTATACTTCTACTATAGAATTCTGGTCAATTACATCAAAAACTATTCAATTAACTAACCTAGCAAATTGAAATGCTCCGTTTCGTAATAGGCATGCTTTAGATCATGAGTGGCAACGGAAATGCTGAATGAAAATAAATTATTTGTCTTACCTCTATTGGTGAATCCATGTCACGTGAGAACACCGATCGATGGAGATTATGACTCAACGTATTTTCTAGTTATTTGTGTTTGTATTTTTTAAATGTTTTCCTGTTCAATTATTAAATAAATATAAGGGTAAATTAAATAATATAATCCTCTACGTTCTGACTTATTTATCTTCTCTTACTTTTGTGCACCCAACAACAAAAAAAACCTGGGTAAAATTTCGTTATGTATGTGTACCTTTAAAAACCGACCAAGTGAAATAAAACCTGCCATGACATATTTTTCATTGTTGGCCTGTGACAACAATTTATACCACAGAGTTATAACCATAGATATCATAGCTAAAGTATTAGATTGGCTGATCACGTGTCCTCCAATGCTAACGACGGGACGCGCATGGAGGCTTTTTAAGAGGGCGAAATTGCCAGTGTTGCTGCCACTTTAAGGAGAAAAATACTACGAAAAAATACCATTTATTTCTGAAATTACAAAAAAAAAATACTGGAAAAGGATTTAAAGTCACTAAAAAGATTCCAAAATGCAGCTAGTATTTTTACGATATTTTTTTGTAATTTTAGAATTATTCTAAAATACTAATATCCTCCTTAAAAATATCGTAAAAATACTAGCTGCATTTTTGAATCTTTTTAGTGACTTTAAATCCTTTTCTAGTATTTTTTTGTAATTTTAGAATTATATGGTATTTTTTCGTAGTATTTTTCTCCTTAAAGGGGCAGCAACATGGCAATTTGCCCTCTTAAAATGCCTCCATGAGCGTCCCGTCGTTAGCATTGGAGGGTCACGTGATCAACCAATCTAATACTTTAAACTATGATATCTATGGTTAAAACATAGAAATTTAATTAAGATGTAAATGGGCTCTTGTTCAAAACCATGCAAAAACCGCCAAATGAAGTCATTGATTGTTTCTAGACTAGCGGTGTGGTGAATTATTTGGCGCTATTTTTAGCGTATAACCAAGTTTTAATCACCAAGCTATGGTACTTAAAGTAAAATTATTTTGTTAAAAATTAAACTTGCATAAAAGAGAATATTAGATGTACCATTTGTTTTCTCTACAAGCCGTCAATATTAACAGATCTCAATCTTAACAAATACATAATGCCAAGTAAACTTTTACACTTATTTCTCTAAATAAAGTCTTCAATAAACACTAACGAAAAAGTATTCAAAACTGGAAAACACACTATTTAGTAGTAACAGTGGTTAACAAGTATTACAATGAAGGATGTAGTTAATTAGAAAGTCAACTTTTAGGGAAATTTCGACAGAGAGCAGCATTAAATAAAAAAAATCGAAAGTAGTTTAAGGGGATACGGTACCTAAAATATTATTTTTAGCAATAATAACATAAACTTGTAAATTATAGTGTTTTTATATTTGGTTTAGTTTGAATTATCGTCGCACTAGAGCTACACGAGGGCTATTGGCGACGGGCGTCGTATTTTAGAACCACAGTCAAGTGACGAGCCGACACCTGAGTAGGCACCCAACGCAACCTTTAAGGGCGACATCGTACGCAGCGTTGGGACTTTGGAGGATATTTAACGTGCACTCCCTCTACACGGGGTATTATTCGTCGGACATTTTTGACTGCACAGGCCGTTTATAGGTCGGCAGTTATTTTGGCGAAGTGTTTTTATATAATGTTTACTCTAACTAAACATTTCTCAGCAATAAAAAAAATATTTACTAGTAGTTTTTCATTTAAAAAAAAAGGTTAAAATTTTAAACTTTTTTAAAACGCTACTCCTCTTTCAATTTTAAGAATAACTCCACCAAACTTTTATAGTTTGTTTTTAGAACTATTTGTTTGAGAACTGTGCATGGATTTTAAAATGTGAGCTACAGTAAAAAAGTTACATGTATTTATACTGAAAATCTCAAAATATCAACACAATTTTACAAATTATTGAATTCAACATTTTTTTAAAAAATTCTATACATAGTAGACCTTATTCCACGCACAATTTTGTTCACCATTTATAAAAGAACGCACACAGGCTAAAAATTTAAAAATTCTAACCTAATTAACAAAAAAGCCTTAGGGGTTTATTAAACACAAGAATTGAAAAACGTGAAACAGAGAAAACAGGTTGAAAGCAGACGAAATACGGGTTTAAACTTCAAGGGATGACACCAGAAAATGTTTAATAACTTTTTTCTACAGTAGATATCATTATGAAACTTTCAGTAAATGTTCAGGAAGATATCTATAATAATAAACAAGTAGGTTTGTAACAGAATCTTTCACTTAACCCGCTTCCACACAACAGTTGGGTTTAACAGATAAAAAAAAGGCGCCAAACACAGCATTAATATTCCATATTAAACATTTACATGCTAAATTTGTCTAGTTTAATTTATTTTATTTTGAAAATTCAATAATTATTACTTATCGATTGCAAAAATTAATTTATATTTCAAAGAATAAATATGTAATATTCCTCGCTTTTAAATAGAATTAAAATATTTCATATCAACGTACAAAGAATCTCGTAGTGAATTATATTTGACGTCATTTCAAACTGATCGATGTTGTCAAAATAATTTTATTAATATATTGTCGAAAAGAATTAAAGTTTCTCGAGCGATTGTTGCTAATGGCAATGGTGATTTAATTCTAATAAAAATGGCTCCCTTTGCTTTTTAATGAGCATTAAATTTTAAAGTTTTTTTAAATAATTGAAGTACTTCGAATTCGAATTATTTTCTGAAATTTTTCAATTTTTTGACGTATCACACTTGTCCGTAGCATTTGTAGTTTGGGCTATGAAAGTGGATGACGGACAGACAGACAGACGGACTGAACGATTATAATACCTTCCACTTTTTACGTTATAAACGTAGTGTGGAAGCTAAAATAGATTGTAACAATTATTTTTCAAAAAGTGTAGATGTTTGACTGGAAGTTTGTCTAATGATTTTTTAGCTTGGAATGTAATATTGCGATTATTATAACTAAGAACTATTTTAATAAATTTATTTTGAAGACTTTTGACCATAGAAATGTTTGATTCAATTGTATTCTCGTCAAAATCACAAACTTTTATAAGATTTTCTTATTTGAAGAATCCTAATAAACCTTCTTGAAATCCTTTACAGATTTTTTAAAATAAATAACACAAAAGCATAGGTAAATTTTTTATTTGTAACTTCAGTAATTTAGTAACAACAATTCTATTATCTATGTAATTCATGTTAAGTTTTCTATTTTTTATTTTGTCATTTAAAAATTAATGATTGCTATGTCTTTCATGTTCCATCTCATTTTACACTCTGCCTTAAAAGTTTTGTTTCCTGGCCATCTCACTGCTCCTCCAATCTAGTTGAGCTTTTTCTTTTCGCTTCTCGAGTGTTGAAGCTAATGATGCTGAAACTGAAGAAAAGAAAAATAATATGTGATAAGAAAAATTTTATTTAAAAAAAATTATTCGGTTTAGCTTTTGTTGAATGGACACTGGAACGGCCACACCAACAATGACGTCACAGTTACATCAACATTTGTAAAAAAAAACAAGGAAAAAATCCGGCAGCTAATTCATGTAAACTAGAACAGTGAACATGCAGTGACGTCAGGCATTGTCTTTTTTTCCAATAACAAACCATGCTCAGAAAAAAAACTGTTTAAAGAATTTTTCTGTAAATAATTGTTTTTTCTTTGTAAAATTAACAGATTTTTTTTTTGCATAATATACACTACCATAGAATATTCATTAAATTTCGAGATTTTATCAATGATTTCTGAACATTTAATTATACCTGGCACATTAGAAGTTAAAGTATATATTTTAAAGGAGGAGTCCGAATACTAATATTTACTTAAGTATATATATTACTAGCAAATTTATACCCTTCTTCGCACGGAATAAAAAAAATATCAAATAGATTCCAAATATGTGTACCATATACCCTGTTATAGTCATAAACTTATTATTGTTTCCACTTGTTATAAATTAAAATCCCGTTTCATTGCCTTAAAATTCCCAAAATGAAAAATACGCTATAAAATGCACTCATAAATGTCATCACAATTCCCTCATAAATACATAAAACCTTTTAGCTCATTTGGGCGCGTTTTGGGAATAATTTGGCGAGAAAATAGATATAGCTACAAACACACTCATTATACAGCTCTAACACAATGACCTTCGAACAACCGACCAGCTTATAAATTATTTATAAAAGAAATTGCCTATTTGGCGAATTTTAGTTAATAAGTTGGCGAGATTGGCAAACGTATTTGGCGAAAAAATAAAGACATAAACACTAATAGCTCTAGTGTGATGGCCTTTATTAACCATCATAGTTCAGTAATAGCTTAACTGTACATTTATTGCTTAAATATGCATACATGCAGTCAACAGAAAAATCCAATGAAAAAATCATCAAATAAACCCACAATAAAATCCGGGAATGAAGACTGGCGTAATTACGTCACTTGAATCATGTCAATTATTTTTCAATAATGAATTTAGTTTCTGAAAGTAATGGCAAAAGAATAAAAAATAAACATTTTGAATTTTAAATGTTTTCGTTAAAAGTTTTATTTAATTTTTTCAGCCGATGGCATCAGGAAAGAGAAAAAATGATCGGATTTGAGCGAAAGTGGTGTATTTTTTTCAGAATTCGAATTTTCTCTAAAAATTGAACAAATATGAAAAAACAAAGCCTCAGGTGCACACGTCGGTATTAAAGGGAATCTATCTTAAAAATTTCGAATTTCTGAGGGCAGTTTAAGTAGCTCTTTTACGATCCGAAGACAGACACACAGACAGACTCTTTCTTTTATTATTATAGATTTATCAGCCAGTCTTTGATGTCACTATTCTGATTAGGTACTACGACATCACTACAATTCGCTACTATAGACGTATCATTCGTCAGTAGACGTCAGCAGTTCTCTAAAAATAAAAAATAATAAATCAGAAAAGAGTGATAAGAAAGAAGAACAATTATAAAACCTCGATTATCCGTCCCTCTTTTATCCGGCACTCTCTGTTAACCGATCATCTCTAAGTCAACATGAAAAAAAATTCCAGCAAGGAAATTCTCGGTTGTTCACAAAAGAAACAAGTCGCAGAAATCTATGGTGATTCGTAAGAGAGGAACCTCCCACTACTGAAATCAGCAAACTTCCGCTATTCAAAAATCGGGAATCTCTCGATTCTGATGAAATAGGACATTATCGGTGATTCTAAAATCGGGAAAACCCGGCGTTTATGAGCTGCGGTGATTTTAAAATAACAAAACTAAAATAAAATTTCTGGCAATCCTAAATTTTCGTAAAAACTCTCAGAATCTTCTAAAATCGTAAGACTCCAAGTGGTATTTACTATAAAACGAAAAATTAAGCCGGAAGAATGGTGGTTTAGAAAATCATGTATTTTTTTTACTTCGGATTAACACGGAGGTACTATGAATCGAAGACCCGCCACCATTCCCCCCTTAAAATTAAAAGCAGTATAAATGTATTAACTTTCTGTCATATATATGGCAAAAAACATAGATATTTTAGTTAAAGTATTAGATTGGCTGATCACGTGACCTCCAATGCTAACGACGGGACGCGCATAGAGGCTTTTTAAGAAGGCAAAATGGCCAGTGTTGCTGCCACTTTAAGGGGAAAATAATACGAAAAAATACCATTTATTCTAAAATTACAAAAAAAAATACTGGAAAAGGATTTAAAGTCACTAAAAAGATTCCAAAATGCAGCTATTATTTTACGCTATTTTTTTGTAATTTTAGAATTTAATGGTATTTTTTCGTAGTATTTTTCTCCTTAAAGTGGCAGCAACACTTGCAATTTTGCCCTCTTAAAGACTCCATGCGCGTCCCGTCGTTAGCATTGGAGGTCACGTGATCAGCCAATCTAATACTTTAACTATGATATTTATGGTAAAAAAGGAGGTTGATTAACTTACCACTTAAAGAACGGAGACCTCATATTAGAAGCAGGAATCGATGACTCAATATCAATCCTTTTCATTCTTGTGAAGATCCAGATCTGCGGATTCCTTGCTTTTCCATTCGTTGACGTGGAACTTTAATTCGGATCGATTTCAGCGGATGCTTTGTTAAGTTGGTTGGTTGGTTGGTAGACATATATATTCAGGTTTGTGTGCTTGGTCAGCGACCCGCTTATAAACCTTCGTCAAGTAAGACAGACACAACCGACAACACACACACATAAGTGGATCCATCTAATTTTTAGAGACAGAGGCCAACTAGAGGATCCCCAGAATTGGCTTGTCACCCCCAGAGGTATTGATTTGGTATGGGAACTTAGAGGACTTTCGGACCCAACAGATTTAACGAGCACGTACTCCGCATATACTCGGTAGGTCTTCAGTGGTACCGGGACTCGATCGCGGGACCTTCCGATCCCGAGACCGAGACGCTGACCACTAGGCTCACTACGGCCCCCGCCAGGATGTAGAAAGAGGTCTTCGATGAAGCGCCAGTGTCTTTATCTTTACTTTCGACATGAGTTCCTTTTTGCAGTTGAACTTGAGCGGCAGAGGACTTTTTGACGAAGACCATAGCGAACCCAGAACCCCAGAGAACCCTGTATATACTGAGCTACTACCGTTCTTTCGGTTAAGAACTTCCTTAAGACTATAATTCTTTCAGATGATTATTACATATTTTTAATATTTTTCGAAGTAATTTTTTTAATTCTAGTCCACCTTTTTAATTAATTTTTTTTCTCCCACCACCCCACCACTTTTTTCAAACTTTTTTATTTATATGATTTTTTTTCCCACGACCACCCTACCATTTTTTATTTTTTTATTTTTTTCCCACTGCGAGCACCCTTCCCACGTTTGCGATTATTTTATTAAAAAAACTGATATCTGACTATAAATTTAGATTTTTTTTGTGAACCCTAACTTCTGGGGACTAAGGAACATCCCCAGTGTCAAAAAATAGATGGACACTATAAAAATATCCCTCCCGGACACCTGAGATCTTCAGAAGTATCCCAATGCCCAAACACCACCGACTGCGCCGCAAAGAGTCAGAACCAACACCCCACATATGGGAGGGGGTCCTACCTCTGACTCCTTGTGACACGACCGATCGTCATTTACGAGCATGGGACACGACTGCTACAATCTCAAGCAACCGAGCGGGATACAGTTTCTGTCCATCCATTTTTCGACGCTGGATCATACATTAGCCCCCTCTCTCAGCGGTCAATCTGAACCTGTTGTCCTGAACCTAACTTCTGGGGACTAAGGAACATCCCCAGTGTCAAAAAATAGATGGACACTATAAAAATATCCCTCCCGGACACCTGAGATCTTCAGAAGTATCCCAATGCCCCCAAACACCACCGACTGCGCCGCAAAGAGTCAGAACCAACACCCCACATATGGGAGGGGGTCCTACCTCTGACTCCTTGTGACACGACCGATCGTCATTTACGAGCATGGGACACGACTGCTACAATCTCAAGCAACCAGCGGGATACAGTTTCTGTCCATCCATTTTTCGACGCTGGATCATACATTAGCCCCCTCTCTCAGCGGTCAATCTGAACCTGTTGTCCTGAACCTAACTTCTGGGGACTAAGGAACATCCCCAGTGTCAAAAAATAGATGGACACTATAAAAATTCCTCCCGGACACCCGAGATCTTCAGAAGTATCCCAATGCCCCCAAACACCACCGACTGCGCCGCAAAGAGTCAGAACCAACACCCCACATATGGGAGGGGGTCCTACCTCTGACTCCTTGTGACACGACCGATCGTCATTTACGAGCATGGGACACGACTGCTACAATCTCAAGCAGCCGAGCGGGATACAGTTTCTGTCCATCCATTTTTCAACGCTGGATCATACATTAGCCCCCTCTCTCAGCGGTCAATCTGTCCTGAACCTAACTTCTGGGGAATAAGAACCATCCCCAGTAACAAAAAATAGATGGACACTATAAAAATATCCCACACGGACACCCGAGATCTTCAGAAGTGTGGACACGACTGCTACAATCTCAAGCAGCCGAGCGGGATACAGTTTCTGTCCATCCATTTTTCGACGCTGGATCATACATTAGCCCCCTCTCTCAGCGGTCAATCTGTCCTGAACCTAACTTCTGGGGACTAAGAACCATCCCCAGTAACAAAAAATAGATGGACACTATAAAAATATCCCACACGGACACCCGAGATCTTCAGAAGTGTGGACACGACTGCTACAATCTCAAGCAGCCGAGCGGGATACAGTTTCTGTCCATCCATTTTTCGACACTGGATCATACATTAGCCCCCTTTCCCTCTCTCATCTTTCACTAACATTTCCAAATTTCGTCGAATCTAATTATGACCGGATCATACTCAAACAAAGCCTTATTAGGGATCTGATTCTGGGTTCATTTCTTTTTCACTCTGCAAAAAAAAAAACAGTCAAAATTACGTAATTTTAAGAAATTGTATGGAAAACATAGAAAATCATATTTATTTTTACATAGAAAATCATATTTATTATAATATAGAAATTTATATTTATTATTTTTGTTTTTTAAAAACTCATCTTATTTAAACTTACATATATAAAATAAAATACAGTATAACCCGGTTATAGCTTCATTCAAGGGTAAGTGATATTTAGGACGTTAAAAACGAGTAATGTTATAAACAAGATTGAATATTAATTAAGGGTCTTGTATGGTAACAGATCTATACAATTCCAATGGGGAAACTTTTGACCCTGTTCTTAAATAAAGTATACGACATGTACTCACGAAAACTTACCAAATAATACAGAAAAAAGTTATTTTGCCATTAAAATAATTAATGAGCATAATTTTAAACATATTAATTAGCTATAATTTTTTAAAAAAATTGTTTAGATATTACATGCCGTTAGTGCTGCCATCTGTAGTTTGTGAATAATTATTAAAATTTTGTTTGTTACTAAATTTTCGTTTTAATTATAACTAATTAATATCTTTAAAATTATGCTTATTAATTATTTTAATGACAAAATAACTTTCTTCTGTATTTTTTGGTAAGTTTTCGTGAATACATGTCGTATATTTTATCTAAAAACAGGGTCAAAAGTTTCCCCATTGGAATTGCATATAGATCTGTTACCATACAAGACCCTGTCAATCGTGTAAAATACGCATTATATACCACACATTAGTAAAAAAAGTTCTAAAATGGCATCTATTTAAACAAATTTAACCCTATGTGCTGTTAATAGTAGATTTTTCTGCTCAGTAATTTGTGAAGGCTGGAAATAAATTTAAATTTGGCGACTTTTCGCATCATATGGGTAATAAAATAAAATTTTAATAGTGCAAACGGAATTTTTAAAAAAAAACTTGACTAAGTTATTTTGGAATCATGTAAATGTATATTTCCAGCGCTATAACCGAATAATTAATAAAAAATTGTCGTTATAAGGCTATGTCCTGACTACGCCACAAATGCCACATAGGCAACAATGCAACAAAACTTGGCGACTTGGCAGAGTAAGCCCCCATGCTATTGCATCGCTTGGCGCCCTTGGCAGTCGCCAAATTTTTGTTGCATTTGTTGCCTTTGTGGCGTTTATGTCGTAGTGAGGACATAGCCTAAGCATTATAAGGACCGAAATGATGGCTTATTTTAATTAAATGGACCGAAAGTTTATGGCTTTAAAGACGAGTTGTCGTTGAAAAAAAGTTAAAACAAAAATACACTTTTTTATTCGCATTTACATGCATAAAATAAAATATTGAAAATTATATGGATGAAACACATTAAAAAAAAACTTTTTGTTATCTCCAAATATCAGCGACTCCATAATATATTACGCTATAAATATTTTGGAATATAGCTAGATTAGTTAAATTTACCTATATTTTTTTACACAAGAATCAAAGTTTGTTTGAGTAATAAAGTTATAGCCTCGAAATTATTTTTTATTTTCTTCTTTAAAAATTTAAATAAAATTTTTTCACTTATGTGCAAAAGATTTATTTTATTTAGTCAGAAGAATGTGTTTGTTTCATTTGATATCTCTATCTTATGCAATGTAGGTTTTCTGAGTTTGCAAGCAATTTACTTGAACTCCGAATAATTTAATAAAACTAATTAAAAATGAACTTACTTTTTATGGGTGCTAAAGAATTTGTTATTGAAGAAAGCTATATTTTTTTTTATATGTATTTGATTTAATTGAATTTGAATTTAGTTTTAAAATTTTAAATTATTTGACTGCGCTGTTGAATCTACAAAATCTGAATGCGTTGTGACAAATATTATTGCAGTATTCGTATTTTTTTAGAATCATTGTTAAAAAATACATTGTTTTAATTTAAAATAAATTATTTTACTTTTATAACAAAGCTTTCGTTATAGGAATATTTCAGTTTTTCTTCAATTGGAAATTCCATTGTTAACCAATCGTGTTTAAAAAAGTATTATTTACAATTCTGTTAAAACATAATTAGTGAAGAACTGTTCATGGGAGTACATTGATAATATATATATATATATATATTTTTTTGTGCCCACACACACAGAAAGCAGAAATGTCAATTTATTTCTTTTAAATAATGTCGGCATTATTTGAAGAAAAAAGCCGCATAAACATTTAATGTAGTATTTTTTAATGCAATTAAAAAATACAAAAAACAAGAAGTTCATAAAGAACTAAAATAGTCTACTTTCCTGTTACTTAAATACTTACTGAAGTTCTAATCGGGAAAAAAAACTAGGTTTCTAACAGTAAATATCATCAACAGCCGTTTCTACACTAGATTTATACATATTAGAAAAAAAAATCGAAACACAGCATCCAGCTAATAATTTAAACTTCTAAAAGCCAAAATCAACTATTTTCCTTATTATTATTTCGCAAATCAATTAAACATTATTTATCGTCTGCTCGCGATTTATTTGTAGTTTGAGGAATAATTAAATATTTATTAATAACAAAAGTAATGAAACTCCAAACTGCATTAAAAAAATAAGAAATGTAAATTAAAACTTAGCATAATTGCATGCAAAAGTATGCCTTGCCGCTTTCTTGTTAGATAATTAATGAATAATCAAAGAATCAAATTGTGCTACATTTTATGACGTCATTTCAAACTGATTCATGAAAATATTATTTTGCTTCAAATATGTTTAAATAAATAAAGTTTCTCATGCCATTGTTGATTTTGCAACAGTGATTTAAATGACTCAAAATTGAATTTCAATGCTAATTCAATGGGAAATTCGCCGACAGATAGTAGATTTATGTCCGTCCGGACGTACAGATAGACAGACGGACAAAAAGTATGAAAGTTGGGTATCTGAGGTCATAGCTTTCTAAAAAAAAAAAGAATTTTTAAGATCCGATGGATAGAACCGATTTTGGAAGGGGGGGGGGGGGTACGGACAGACAGACAGACGGACGGACAGACAGGACGGAAGACAGACAGACATACGAACAGACAGACAGATGGACATCAACCGCATTTCAATACCTACAGTGACTTAAATGACTCAAAATTGAATTTCAATGGAAATTCGCAGACAGATAGTAGATTTATGTCCGTCCGGACGTACAGACAGACGGACAAAAAGTATGAAAGTTGGGTATCTGAGGTCAAAGCTTTCTACAAAAAAAAAGAATTTTTAAGATCGATGGATAGAACCGATTTTGGAAGGGAGGTACAGACAGACAGACAAACGGACAAGACAGGCGGACAGACAGACGGACAGACAGACGGAACAGACATACGAACAGACAGACATACGAACAGACAGACAGATGGACAGACAGGACAGTTGGACAGACAGACAGTTTGGACATCAACCCGCATTTCAATACCTACAGTGATTTTAAATTACTCAAAATTGAATTTCAATGCTAATTCAATGGGAAATTCGCCGACATATAGTAGATTTATGTCCGTCCGTACGTAAGACAGATGGACAAAAAGTATGAAAGTTGGGTATCTGAGGTCATAGCTTTCTAACAAAAAAAGAATTTTTAAGATCCGATGATTAGAAAACGATTTTTGGAAGGGGGGTACAGACAGAGACAGACAGACAAACGGACAGACAGGCGGACAGACAGACGGACAGACATAACATACGAACAGACAGACATATGAACAGACAGACAGAATGGACAGACATACAGTTGGAAATCAACCGCATTTCAATACCTACAGTGATTTAAATGACTCAAAATTGAATTTCCAATGCTAATTCAATGGGAAATTCGCCGACAGATATAGATTATGTCCGTCCGGACGTACAGACAGGAGACGGACAAAAAGTATGAAAGTTGGGTATCTGAGGTTATAGCTTTCTAACAAAAAAAGAATTTTAAAGATCCGATGATTAGAACCGATTTTTGAAGGGGGGTACGGACGGACAAGACGGACAGACAGACAGACAGACAGACAGCCGGACAGACGGACATCGACCGCCATGTCAATACCTACTTTTCATTTTTTTAATTCTTTCGAATTAAAAAAAGAAAGTAGGCTAAAAATAGAAACCGAGTAATGAGGAGGCCTCAAAGCCTGAAATTGATACACCTTACGGGGCAATCTAATACACATGGGGAAGTGGAAAAATACCGCTGCATTTTTAGCCTACTTTTCTTTTTTTAATTCGAAAGAATTAAAAAAATGAAAAAGTAGGGTATTGAACATGCGGTCGTTTGTCCGTCTGTCCGTCTGTCTGTTCTGTCCTGTCTGTCCGTCTGTCCGTCCGTACCCCCTTCCAAAATCGGTTCTAATCATCGGATCTTAAAATTTTTTTTTGTTAGAAAGCTATAACCTCAGATACCACAACTTTCATACTTTTTGTCCGTCTGTCTGTACGTCCGGACGGACATAAATCTACTATCTGTCGGCGAATTTCCCATTGAATTAGCATTGAAATTCAATTTTGAGTCATTTAAATCACTGTAGGTATTGAAATGGGTTTGATTTCCAACTGTATGTCTGTCCATCTGTCTGTCTGTTCGTATGTCTGTCTGTTCGTATGTCGTCCGTCTGTCTGTCCCCTGTCTTCCGTTTTGTCTGTCTGTCTGTACCCCCCTTCCAAAATCGGTTCTAATCATCGGATCTTTAAAAATTCTTTTTTTGTTAGAAAGCTATGACCTCAGATACCCAACTTTCATACTTTTTTGTCCGTCTGTCTGTACGTCCGGACGGACATAAATCTACTATCTGTCGGCGAATTTCCCTTGAATTAGCATTAATTCATTTTTGAGTAATTTAAATCACTGTGGTTTTATTAAAATGGGTTGATGCCCAAACTTTTTCCCCAGTCCTTGTCTGTTTTTTTCGTATTCTGTCTGTTCGTATGTTGCCGTCTGTCTGTCCGCCTGTCTGCCCGGGTTTCTCCCCCGTTTGTCTGTTTCGCCCCTCCCTTCCAAAATTTTTTTCAAACCCCCCCCCCAAAACCCGGAAAAAAATCTTAAAATTTTTTTTTTGTTAAAAGCTATGACCTCGTACCCAATTTCAATTTTTTGCCTCTTCTGTACGCCGGACGGACAAAAACCCCTACTATCTGTCTGCTTTTCCCCCCATTAATTAAAAGTTGAAATTAATTTTTGAGTCATTTAAGTCACTTTTAGGTTTAAAAATCCTTGATGAAAACTGCCCCCCCTTTTTTCGTATTTTTCTGCCTTTTCCGTCTTTTTGTCCTCCGTTTTTTTCTTTCTCCCCCTTACCCCCCCCCCCCAAAATCGGTTCTATCCACGGATTTTAAAAATTTTTTTTTTTTTGAAAGCTTGACCTAAAATACCCAACTTTCATATTTTTTTGCCCCCCCCTCCCCTGTAGCCGGGGGACAAAAATTTAAACTATCTCCCCGGCGTTTTTCCAAAATTAATTTTCCCCATTGAAATTTTTTTTTGAGTCTTTAAATCACTGTAGGTATTAAAAAACCCCCTTTGATGTTTTTCGGTTTTTTTCTTTTCCCCTTATGTCTGCTCTTTTTCCGTCTGTCTGTCTGTTTTTCCTGTCCGTTTGTCTTCCCCCCAAACCCCCCTTTTCCAAAATCGGTTTTTCCAGGGGTTTAAAAAAAATTCTTTTTTTGTTAAAACCCTATCCTTTAAAATTTTTCCCAAAAACTTTAATTTTTTTTTCCCCTCTGTCTTTTCTTACTTCCGGAGGAAAACATAAATCTACACTGTGCGAATTTCCCATTAAATTAGCTTGAAATTAAAAAATTTTGGGGAGTCATTTAAATCATTTTTGCCAAAAAAACAAGGAAAATGAAAACCCCTTTTTTTTTTAAAAAAATTTTTGAAGAAAAAAAAATTTTTTTTCATGAATCATTTTGGGAAGACGTCATAAAATGTACACAATTTGTTTTTTGATTATTCTTAATTATCTAACAAGAAGCGGGGGGGCATTTTTTTGCATGCAATTATGTAAGTTTTTAATTTACATTTCTTTTTTTTTTTAATGTTTTTTTGGGAAAATTTTTTCATTATTTTTTTTTTTTAAAAATTAAATTTTTTAAAAAATTTTTCCTCGAACTAAAAAAAAACCCCAAAGCAGCGATAAAAAAATTTTTTAATTTTTCCCCCAAAAATTTTAAAAAGGGGAAAATGTTGTTTTTGGGCCCCTTTTAAAAATTTTAAAAATTATTACCCCGGATGTGTTTTTTCGTTTTTTTTTTTTAAAAATTTTATTTTTTAAAATTTAAAGTGTAAAAAACGGCTTTTTTTGGAGATATTTTACTGTTAGAAACCTTTTTTTTCCCCGATTAAAACCCTTTTCAGTAAGTATTTAAGGGGGGGAAAAAGTAGGCAAATTTTTTTTGTTCTTTTAAAAATTTTTTGTTTAGCCTCTTTTTTTTTTTTTTAATTTCGAAAGAATTAAAAAAAAAAAAAGTATTAGCCACTTTTTTTTTTTTTAAATTTTGAAAGAAAAAAAAAAATGAAAAAGTGGGGAGTGCCCCTGGGGGGCGTGCCCTCCCCATTTTTTTGTCGGGTTTTTTCCCCTTTTCCCCTACCCCCCCCCCCCCAAAAACCGGGGTTTTACCCCAAAACGGATTTTTAAAAATTTTTTTTTTGTTAAAAAAGCTTTTTCCCTTTAAAAAATTTTCCCCAAATTTCATACTTTTTGCCGTTTGTTTGTACCCCGGGAAAAGGAAAAAAAAATTTTACTATTTGGCCGGGGGGAAATTTTTTTCCCTTGGGGAAATTTCCCCAAAAAATTTTCCCCAATTTTTTTAGTCTTTTTTAAACACTGTAGGTTTGAAATGCGTTTTAGGGGCCCCTCTTTCTTTTGGGTTTTGTATGTCTTTTCTGTTCGTCTGTCCTTACCCCCCTTCCCCCCCCCCAAAAAAGGTTTTTATCCCTCGGATTTTAAAAAATTTTCCCCTTTTTTTGTTAGAATGCTTGAATCGATCCCCAAAAAATTTTTTACTTTTTTTTCCCGCCCCGTCTTTTACCCCCGGGCGGAAAAAAATCTACTACCCCTTTTGGTAAAATTTTCCAAATTAAAAATTTGAAAATTTAAAATTTAATTTTTTTAGTCTTTTTAAAAAACACTGTTGCCAAACCCAAAAAAAAGGGCCCAAAAGGGGAAAAATTTATTTTTTTAAAAAAATTTTTTTAAGCAAAAAAATATTTTCATGAATCATTTTTTGGGAAAGGGGTCCCCAAAAAATTTTTAGCACAATTTGATTTTTTTTATTAAAAAATTTTTTTATCTCCCCAAAAAAAGGGGGGAAGGGATCTTTTTTTCCCTGCAATTATGCTTATTTTTAAATTTTCCCCTTTTTTTTTTTTTAAAAGCATTTTTTGGGGGTATTTCATTACTTTTGTTATAAAAAAAAATATTTAATTATTCTTTAATACAAATAAACCCCGAGCAGATGAAAAATTTAAAAATTTAAATTTAAATTTTTTCAAAAAAAGTTTAAAGGGAAAAAAAGTTGTTTTTTTGGGTTTTACAAGTTTAAATTTTTGGGGGGGTTTTCTGTGTTTCGATTTTTTTTTTTTAAATGTGTAAAAAACTAGGGGAAAACCCCCTGTTGATGATATTTTTTTTTTGGAAACCCCATTTTTTTTTTCCCCATTAAAAACTTCTTTTAAATATTTAAGTAAGGGGGAAAATGGGGTATTTTAGTTCTTTATGAACTTCTTTTTTTGGGGTTTGGGGAAAGGAATTTTAGAAAAAAAATTTTTTTTACCCCCGTAAGATTTTCCCAAATTTTTAAAAACCCTTTTATTTTTTTAAAATTTTTGGGGGTTTGGGGAAAACCCGGGTTTGGTTGGGGATCCGCCTAGAAAGGGGGAAAGGTCCCGGGTTTTGGGGGCCGGGCATCCCCCCAAAAAAACTTCCAAACCCCCCAAAAAAGGCCCGGCCCCAAAAAAGTCCGACGAATAATATCCCGTGTAGGGGGAGTGCACTTTTTAAAAATCCTAAAATCCCCCCAAAAATGCCCTACTATTTTTGCCCCCCTTTAAAAATTTTTTTTGGGGGCCCATCAGGTGTCGGTGTCACCTGACTGTGGTTTTTAAATTTTTCGACGCCCGTCGCCAAAAACCCCCCGGGGAGCCCCTAGTGCGGGGGTTTAAAAATTTTTAAATAACCTAACCCCTCTTTAAAAAAACCAAGCAGAGCCCCGATGTACCGTAAACCCCTTTAAACCCCGGGGGCCCCCCCCAAAAATTTTTCGGCCCTACAAAAAAGCCTAGTCATCCCCCTTAGTTTTTATTTTTGCTAAAGCTTTTTTCTTTACAACATTTTCGGGAAAATTTAAAAATTTTTTTAAAAACCCACTTTATTTTTTTGTTTGACTTTGACCAATTCCATATTTTTTGGTTTTTATCGGGGGTTTAAACCCCCCGATTCCCTAATATATAGTTTTTAAAAAAAATTTGATTGGCAGGGGGAGGAAAACCCCCAAAAAATACCCACGGGGCGCGCAGGAGGCCAAGTAAAATGCAAAATGGCCAGTTTTTGCTGCCCTTTAAAAAAAATTTTACAAAAAAATTTCTTTTTTAATTCAAATTACTTTAAAAAAAAATCGCAAAAAAAAGCGCTTTTTTAAATCTTTTTGGTTTTTAAAAAATTTTTTATTTTTTTTTTTTGCAATTTTTAGATTTGGGGTATATTTTCGAGATTTTTTTTTTTAAAGGGGGCAAACTGGCCTTTTCCCCTCTTATTTGGCCTCCAGCGCGTCCGTCGTTGCATTGGAGGTCCCCATGATCAGCCAATCTAATACTTTAAAAGATATCTAGCTCTGATTAAAATTTTCAGACAAAATTTTTTAAAGTTTTTATCGAAAATTTTCCCCTTAAAAGCACCAATCCAGAAAATCCTTAAAACTACGTCATTTTTTTTTAAAAAAAAAAGACTGTACAACCCCTTCGTCGACAGTGTGGCAGAATCACGAATCAGCGGCAAAAAGCAAAAATGAAAGAAGCATTCAGCTGCAATCCTTTTAAAAAAACAAGTGGTTTTAAAAAACTGTCACAACCCCCCTCCACACTTTGTGTTTACATGAAAAAACGCCCCCAAACCAACATTAATTCTATATTTAAAAATTTCCCTAAATTAGGCTATTTTTTATTTTTTTCGAAAATTCAATAATTTTACTTATCGTTTGCAAAAAAAAATTTTTTTTTTTTAAAAAAAAATTGTAAAAATTCCCGCTTTTAAATAGATGAAAACTTTCTATCAACTTAAAAAGATTGGTATGAAAAATTTTTACTCTTCAAACTAAAAAAATTTTTTTTAAAATTTTGCCCCCAAAAAAATTTTTAAATTTCTCGAGCGATTGTTGCGAATGGAAAAAGGTTGTTCTAATAAAAACAGGCCCTTTACTATTTTTAATTAAAAAATTTTTTAAACCCAAAAAAAACTATTTTCATTAATTTTTTTTATTTTTTAATTAATTTGACTTTATTGTTTTCTAAATTTTTTGAAGTTCGAAAGAAAAATGATTAATCTTTTTTAATAAATATCTTTTTCTCCTTAATACCCCAAAATTTACATTTTTTTTTGAAATTCCCTTATTTTAGTTAAAATTAAATTAAATTCCAAAAAAATATAAATTTTTTTCAATTGACTTTAAAATAAAAGCAAAAATTGATTTTTTTGTATGCGGTTAAATTTTTTATGCATCTTTTTTTATACATATATAAGAAACCACAAAAAATCTATTGCGATATTACAACAAAACCAAACTGAATTATAAAATAAATAAATATTCTTTTAAAAAGTATTTTTTTTTTCAAATAAATTTTCTCGTACGTTTTTCAAAAAGGGAAAATGAAAATATTGAATAAAAAAAGGGGAATTTCCCCGTTATTTCAAAATAAATTTTAAATTTTTTTGTTATTTTTTATTTTAAAAAAAATTTTCTAAAATTTTAAATTTTTTTTGAAATTTTTGGAAGTAGCCTAATCCGATTTTTTCTTCAAAATGACGTATTCCACTTGTTTTTGGATTTGGGTGGAACAGGGGAAAATAAATTTAATAAAAATGGAACTTGCATTTATTTCAAAGTAGATTCAAATTTTTTTAGTTATTTTAATTTTTAATAAAAATCTAATTTAAATTTTTTTTAAAAAATTTTGGAATGTAGCCTAATCTGATTTTTTCTCAAAATGAGTACCCCTTGTCTGTGGGGACTTGGGGGTTCTTTCTGGAAAGTGGGGGGAAAAACGGGGCTGAACGATTAAAAAATTCCATTTTTTTCGTTGTAAACCTAGTGTGGAAAAAATGAATTTTGTTTGGGGGTGTGTGTGTATGTTTTTTGTGGCTATGCTCTTATAGACTCATAAAATAGACATTTTTTTTTACCTGAAAATTGGGGAAAAATGTGTAGTTCATTTAAGGTTTAAAATTTTAAAAATTTAGATCTCAAAGTTCTTTTTTAGGGAAAATTGGGAATTTTCTGAAAAAATGCACCCCTTTTGCTAACCCCATCATTTTTTTTAACTTTTCCCCCCATCTGCTAAAAAAAATTAAAAAAAAATTAAACGAAATATTTTTAAAATGAAAATGTTTTTTTATCCTTTTTCCTTTTAAACCTTTAAAATAAATTCATATTTGAAAAAAAACATGTTTCAAGTGACGAATTTTTCCCTTAGTCCCCTTCAAAGGATTTTTTGGGGTTTTAGGGGGGGGATTTTTCATTGGGGTTCTGTTTTATAAAAGAAAAAAAGTTTATTTTTAAATACTTCCGTAATTATAAAATATGATTGGTTTTTAAGGCCATCGACTAGAGCACTTTTTTTTGGTTTTTTTTTCGTTTTTCGCCAATACGTTTCCCCCCTTTTCAAATTTTATTATATTTAAAATATATATAAAAATTATATATATATATAAAATTTATATTATAATATAATAAATTTTATATAATATATATATAAAATAATATAAATATATAATAAATATAATATAATTATATTATATTAAATATATATATATATATATAAAATATTAATATATAATAGTATAAAAAATTATATATATATATATATATATTAATATTATATATTTTAAAATTTAAAAAATATTTATATATATAATATATTAAATATTAAAATAATTATATTAAATATAATATAAAATTTTTTATATAATATATTAAAAATTATATATATATATATAAATAAATTTTGGCGATTGGTTTTTTTTTCAAGGGCCATTGGGTAAGCTTTTAAAAAGGGGGTTTGTTTTTTTTCTCGGGGGCCCAAATTTCTTTCCAAAAAAAACCGCACCCCCAATTAGCTAAAAGGTTTTATATGTTTATGAGGAAATTGATGACTTTTAGAGTGCATTTATAGCGTATTTTTTAAATTTGGGGTTTTTTAAGGGGAAAATAAGTAACAGTATTTTTTAAAATAACAACGGGGAAAAATAACATAAGTTTATTTTCCTAATGGATTAAATTGTCATATATTGGTCAATTAAAACTTTTTTTTTTTTTTTTTTTTCGTGCGAATAAAAAAGGTTTTTTTTTTGTATTGTAAAAATAAGAATAAAAACGAAAACGATTTTTCTAAATTTTTGGGTACCCTTCCCCCAAATTATATAACCCCCTTTTTACTCTTTTAACATTTCATTATTACCTAAAAGTTTTTTTTTTAAAGTTTTAAGAAACTTTTCTAAAGTATTTGTTCATATTTCATTTAAAAATTTCTATTTTCAGCATAAAAAGTTTA
>JAFNEN010000941.1:0-105823 GCA_019343175.1 Oedothorax gibbosus | reverse complement strand
TTTTTTTTCTGTTGCTATTTAATTTTCATACATTTAATTCATATCTTATAACATGTGAAGAGCTTAGTGGAAGAACATGCTATGTGGCATTTAAAAAAAAATTGAGTTTTCTATGTCAATGCATGGACATATCTTTCCATCCTTTGAAGATAATTAGTTTTCCATTTTTCATAAACTTAAATTTAAGTGTCTGTTTGCTAGTACTGTTTTTAACGTATAATAGTGCAAACGAAAAACTTTAAAACTCATTTTCTCGCTTTCACTTTTCTCTTCATCTCCCTTCAACTTCTTCCACTAAGGCAGCTCTTCATCTGTAGCTACATAAATAAGCTACAATACTGTACTAAGTTTAATCAAATAGCTTGTCCAATTACTAACTGTGTATTATTTTTTCAGTTGAATATCACCCTTTGAGGTAAGATGGCTGTTCATTCTGCCCCTCCCAAGAGGAAGGAGATCTACAAATATGAAGCTCCTTGGACTGTGTACAGCATGAATTGGAGTGTGCGCCCAGATAAACGTTTTAGGCTGGCTCTGGGGAGCTTCATCGAAGAATACAACAACAAGGTAGGATAATAGCAGTTCTTAATGGAACATGGGTATAGGGATAATTAGAGATATCATGTATTGTCTACTTGCACTGCCACTTCTATGTTTTGTCATTTGTGTTTTTTTTTTTGTGGTGAATGGAATCAATGTATAATTTGATTTAAGCCACATCTATTGGGCTTTCTACATAGCCTTCTACGTAGTAATGGCTGCCAAATTTGATCTTCCAAATCACCAAAAAAAAAAAAAAATCTTCAAAAAGAAGTCAGCAGAAGGTGATAGTTGGCTTATATATAACCGACTTGTGATGACACAGTGCATGGTATGCTTATAAAGTAATGCACCACATGCTCTGTTTGCTTGGTTTTCGATTTAGGTTTGTGCTCTGGCATGGATTTTTTAATAATAAATTTGATAGATAATTAATACAGTACAATGGATAATTACTTTTTATAAATTAGTTGTGATGAATAATTAATTAGCTCAATAAACTAAAATGGTTGAAAATAGACTTTGCCTTCTACCCGACTACCCATAGATGGGGATATCAGGCAAACTGCTTCCTGATAGACTGTAAATCCATGTTAATCCTCAAATTCGGAAGACATTGTGTTGGAGGCTATTGTTTTCTACTTTTCCAAACACATATTTATGATGCTAACCTTAAGAGGCCCTTTTTATTTTTAAAACTTATTAAGTTAACCATTAATTTATAGTATATATATCTACTTGGTTTTCATTAATTTATTTGGACCTAAGGAATGCTATTACACTTTAGGTGTTAGAGTATTTTTTACTCTTTACTTTGTTTCATTAACAAGTTTTTTTCTAGTCAATTTATCAACAGAATTTTTTCTAGTTCTTCCCAGTCTGTAAACTATATAAATTAGTAGCTTAACTTTCTATACATTTTTTTTCAGGTTCAACTTGTGTCTTTGGACGAAGAAACATCCGAATTCACGCCCAAAAGCACCTTTGATCACCCATATCCCACCACAAAAATCATGTGGGTGCCTGACAGCAAAGGTATTTGTCCCGACCTTCTAGCCACCAGCGGAGACTATTTGCGAGTGTGGAGAGCGGGAGAGACTGAGACACGTTTAGAATGCCTTTTAAATAATGTGAGTCTGTGTGGAAAGACATTTTTACCAGAATATTTTATGTTTAGTTAGATTTGTGTATATAGCGGGCTTCCTCTTAACCAGACTCGGTTTAATCAGATCTCCTCTTTAACTGGTCATTTTTTTAATCCTTAAATGTCCTTCGTTATTGATCCCCCAAGGATGTAATGTAGATGCAAAAAAAATTAGAGAAACTTTGTTCCAGTTTCTGATTTTCTAGTCTTCAGAAAAGGTTACTGATTTTTAATGGTATGTTACTTGCATGCTTTAGTGCAGTGAATAAAATTGTGCCTTATTTTAATAGTATATTTATTTATAAGGCAAATATCATCAATGTATAAATACACAATCGCATGTACATTCAAACTTAATTAATTTTACTTCTCTGGTTTTACCATATTTTCACTTAAATGGTTGCCCATACTCCCATTTAAGCTAGTTAAGAGGGTGTCTACTGTACTGTGTTTACATGACTGTGTAAACACAGAGAGACAATTTCTGTGAGAGATAAAACAATTTCTTTAAACTTTTCTTGCTGTTGTTTAAGGACTAATTTTTACCCACTACCTGTTACAATATTTTTACTTTTCTACTTACAGTCCCTGGACAAATTATTAGACGCACTGTATTTTTTTTTAGTAATTTTATGTTTCTTAAGAGTTTTTATGCAATAATGGTATATTTAAACTACAATATTATTGATTTTTATTTAAAAGAATTGTTGTAGACTACATATTTATTTATTATAAGATAATTATGATTAAGATTAATTTATATTAATTATTATAAGATTATTTATGTGTGGAATCATCATCCTCAAATGCAGGAGACAGTACATTCTTGCATTGATAGCATGCCGCGCAGAATTAAAGCTTTGATAGCGGCTAAAGGTGGCTCAACTAAATATTGACTTTTACTAACATTAATTTCACTTTTCTTTAAAACTTAATAAACTTGTGCTTTTCTAAATTAATGCTGTTTTATTTATGTCAAATAAATCGGTAATTGATTGGATAATATAATAATAAAAAACAAATCAATTTAAAATAATAAAACAGTACAATATCACCCGGTAATTAATATTTTACATGAAATCTTGCAGTGCGTCTAATAATTTGTCCAGGGACTGTATAATTTAAACTTGTGCTGAATTATTGTGATGTTACAATTTGAGCATTTTTAAAAATTGAACTTTTTTAGTTAACTTTTTGAAACAAACATTAATAAAAAAAATAGTAGTTTTAGACATTGTATAGACTCGTATAAAAATTTCTTTGGAATGCAATTAATGTTATTTGAAAGTTATATGGTCTATAAATTATTGTAAAAACACTATGGTTATTTATAATCAGGGTGTCCGCTAACCCTGGAAAACCGGGAAAACTCAGGGAAAAACAAAAAAATTCTGGAAAAATTAAGTTTTTGGAGGACACGTTCTTTCCTTAGCCGTCGGGACGGTACGAAACGAACGAAGTTTTACGAAATCCACCGACGAGGTCGCATTGCCTCATAATGATTCACACACAGTTTTTTGCTTCGGTTCAGGCCAGTTGGATCAACCAGTCTCTCAGGCCATTCTCGGTCTATATCAGTGAAAACTATACTTAAATTTTAATAAACAGCGTTTAAATAATAAAAATTGTAATAATAAAAATACAAAAACTAATTAAAATTTGAAGATGAATTAAGATTAGATTACTCTAAGATGTCTTCGAATATGTGTTACCGGCCAGTGCAATCCAATAATGATTCCTGATTTATTATTTGCTGCCTAGTAATTTTTACGAAATCCATCCACGACGAGGTTGCATTGCCTCATAATGATTCAGTTTTTTGCTTCTGCGTTGATCGGAAGAGCGTCTCGTTACTTTTGTAGCTCCAGCTCAGGCCATTTGGATCAACCAATATTTCTTTGATCAAGTGTTCGTGAGTTGTGATTCAAGAACAGCTTGATGTTAAAATATTTTTTATTTACTTTAAACTTTTTTTCATTTACTACTTGGCATACTAGTTTCTATAACATTTAGTAAAAAAAAAGTGGAGATTGGAAATTTCTAGATTCCGAAAAATTTCTGACTATCGCCGAATTCAAAAGTTTCGGGATTATAGAACATTCCGGATTATGGGTGTTCGGATTAGCGGTTCTATACTGTATTTAATTTTTCTTCATAATAAGGATATATCATTTGCTAAATTTAGAGGCTTAATATAAAAAGTTTTTAGAGCTAAGTATCCAAATATCTTCTACTGGATGCAATGAAATTTGTATTTCACCATTGCAATCTGCCGCTTCTCCTAAAAAAAACATCACCCTAAAAAGATATAATTTGGCTTTCTTTTACATATTTTTATCAGATATTACTATATTTAAAATGTTAAGATGTGTCGTAACGATAAATATAAATTTTTAAAAAAATTTGTAGAAATTTTGAGGTTTGAATACAACTTGATAACTTTAAATTAAAAAAAGCAAAATGTTGCTCATCATAACCTCAAGAATATTGAAATAGGAAAAACTTCGTTAAAATTAAAACGTTAGTTCGACTAAACCTGGAAAAATAGAAAATTCATCCTGGAAAACCTGGAAAACTCAGGGAATTTTTTTCTTATGATTTAGTGGACACCCTGATAATACTTCTGTACACTAATTATATTTCTGCTTTATTTTAGAATAAAAATTCTGATTTTTGTGCACCCTTGACTTCCTTTGATTGGAATGAAGTCGAACCCAATCTTCTTGGTACTTCCAGTATTGATACAACTTGTACAATATGGGGATTAGAGGTAAACATTTATCAATCCTTTGCTTTGTTTCTAGAAACTTAAACATGCACTATTTTGGCTCAAAATTATTTATTAGATTTTCTCGCATACACTCTAGTTTTTAATAAAATTGAATGGTAAAAAATCATTGAAAAGTAAGAATGATAATTGTTTTGTATTTTTTTAACCCTTTCAGTCCCAGTGATGCCATTTGGCATCATCATTGTTTCTGATTATAATTAAAAATAATAATAGGGCTGACATCTATTGGGATTAATAAAAAATATTTTCTAATAGAAAAAAGTTTGAAGAATCGAATGATGTGCTTTTGATATCATAAATGGCTATAGACGACCAGAAATTTTTTTCTAAAATGATGATGCCAAATTGCCATTGGGACTTAAAGGGTTAACAATTAAAATATGATAAATGGGAATGCTTACTAAATAGTGAATTTATTATCTTAAATATTTTATTCTAGTTTTGAGGTAGTTTTATATTTTGTCATTTTATTTGTTTTTAAGAACATTAATTTGGCTCTTATTTTTCTGAGTTAAGACTAACATTAAATTATTTCATTATTAAATGGTTGATTGTTTACTAATTTTCCAAATTAAGATAATAGTCTTACAATAACATTTTCGTTGTGTAAACTGTAATTGAATTATACTGTAAGTGATCGCCATTAAATTTTTTGTTTTACTAGAGTAGCATCTATTAGTGACTTTTCAGTAATTATTGAACTTATTTGAAACATTTACTTAGTAAAATTCCTACATAGTGAATGTTATTATAACTTACAATTATGGCACATATTTCTTTTTACTGTTTAGTTAATTTCCTAATATTAAGGTTATGCATTTTTGTTTTGTTATTCACAGACTGGACAAGTTCTTGGCCATGTGAATTTGGTTAATGGTCATGTGAAAACGCAGTTGATTGCTCATGACAAAGAAGTCTATGACATAGCTTTTAGTCGGGCTGGTGGGGGAAAAGATATGTTTGCCAGTGTTGGTAGGTTGTGTTTTATATGTTAACATTAAATCCAGTAATGAATTCTTGTAAATGAAGCATTTGTTCACAAATAGCAAATTAAACAAAAATTAGCTGTTATCCCTTTAAATTTATTTTAAGGAAGCTAAATTATTTTAATAAAATTTTAATATTAAAAGCACAAAAAGGTTCATGTCCACAAATATTTTCGTTCATTTTTTTTTTGTTTTGCCATGGATGAAGTACAATATGCATGTTTCTGTTGTGAGTGGCAACAGTTCCAGTGGTATTGTTTTCATTCTTGGTCCTTCTGGAATTACATTTGTTTCTAAGCAATACAATATTTTTTTACCTTATGGAAACAAATGTTGTGTAAAAATTTTTCTTCCAGTAGAACTAAAGCTTTTCTGTGTTTGTGAATCACGTTAAATTGCCGTCCCACAATTTTGCTAAATTTCTCCTCCAAAGGCAAAGCAAAATGTAATGTAACCGAAGTTTTCCAACATTAATTGTCATTTTGGTTATGCTTTGCATACTTGAAATTTAATTTAATTTAAAACAATAAATTTAAATAAATAACAGAAATAAAAAAAAGTTGCACATAAAGAACTCTAAAGCAAAGCACAACAGATGAAAAGAATGCTCATTTTGAGAGTGAAATCTTAACAACCAATGAATTCCCAAGAAGAGAAAAAATATGAATACATTAGATTTGAATCATCTGAAACAACCCCATTGATCAGTCCAGTCTAATGAATGTTTTTGTTTAGGTGCTGATGGGTCTGTGCGCATGTTTGACCTGCGCCACTTGGAGCACTCCACCATCATCTATGAGGACCCCCAGCACCATCCCCTCCTGCGCCTGGCATGGAACAAGCAGGATCCCAACTACTTGGCCACTTTTGCTATGGATGCATCCGAGGTGAGTTGTCAACCAGAAGCCTTGAGTTTGCATTAAGGGAAGTTAATCTTTTAAAAAAATTCAAGTGGGAGCCTTTTAATAATTTTTACAATAAGAGGTGTTTAGTGCTTGCACTTTAAATTAATCTATACTAAACTAAACTCAATAAGGGTAACGGCCTATAGTCCTTACCAAGGGACACAATTAGATATTTAACTCTTTAATGACGGTTCAACAAGAAAATTGGCTACAAGAAAATGACCTTCCTGCTTAAGTTTATTGTAGTAAACAAAATATACGACAAATGAAGACCATTGTCTTGAAGGATTTATTTATAGTAAATTAAGTTGCAAAAAAAAAACAAATTTCAAAATTTTAAACTTAACATTTTTATACGGCAATGAAGGTGTTAATGGTGTTTACAAAGTCGTCGTTAATGAGTTAAGTCAATTTCCAAAAGAAGTTTAACCTTCTTTGGGAGGCCCAAATAAATTCATACCTATGTATTCTTTATGTAAACATATTTTTCAAACAATTATGTACTTAGAAGTATGTTTTGCAAGTAATTTTGACTGCTGGAAAATTTTTGTTTGCAAAACCTCCGAAATTTGCTTGGCCCGCTTGATACTTCATTTTTTTTATACAATCGAATAAATCAGCTACTTTGGTATTAGTATTTTAGGAAAGCTTGACCATTCTAGTTTAATAGAATAGGTAGTATTAAGAAAAATTGTAAAATGAAGTTATGAACTGATTTTTATATTTAAGTATCTCTGGAGCAAAGAGGTTTATAAATTTTGTATTTTTTTCAGGTGATAATTCTGGATGTTCGTTCCCCTTGTGCCCCTGTTGCTCGCTTGAACAACCACCGAGCTTGTGTGAATGGAATTGCATGGGCTCCTCACTCCTCTTGTCATATTTGTACAGCAGGTAAGGAGAAACCATCAAACTGTTAATTTATTCAAACTAAAAAAGTAATACACATTTGATTTGTTTCGTCATATAGAGTTTCTTGTTGCAAGCTAAACTTGGCAGGTGATTTTTCAAAATTATGGTTTAGCACTTCGTGTTTTTTTGCTTTAACATAATTCAATTGCTAATGTTGAATTTTTTCTGAGAATAATTTTAAACTATCCATTGTTTTGTGAAAACATTAGTTTTATGGTGTATAAAGAATTCGGTATAGCGCAGCATGGATAATGGAAGAAAAACGCTATTCTCTATGACTTAAAGGTTTAATTCGATTGCCATTTTTTGATGCTAATAAACTGTGCGAATATGAAGGGTTGGGTAGAATATCCCACAAAGGCTTTTGGCAACGGGCCTCGTAGTTTAGAATCAGTCAAGCAACAATCCGACACCTGAGTGGGCACGCAATGCAACTTTTAAGGGCAACGTTGTAAGCAGCACCAGGACTTAATAGTGGATTTAAAAAGCACTATCTCTATACAGAGTACTATTTGTCGAACTTTTTGGATGCACAGTCTATTTATGGGTCTGCAGTTATTTTGGCAATGCCCGAACCTTTGAAATATAAAGCAAGCGCCTTTACCGACTGGGCCCCCCAGCCCTGCAAATTTAAAAGGAACGGTTAAACTCTTTTGCTTTACCCTCATTAGTAATTTAAATGAGGGTTTCATTCGATGAACCTCTTATTCAACTAAGCAGCACTTACTGTAATATCTGCATTCTTTTCCAGCTGATGATCACCAAGCCCTGATATGGGACATCCAGCAGATGCCCCGCGCTATCGAAGACCCCATCCTCGCGTACACTGCGGAAAATGAGATCAACCAAATTCAGTGGGCTTGCACGCAGCCAGACTGGATCGCCATCTGTTACAACAACTGCCTGGAGATACTTAGGGTATAGGAATCAAGATATTAGGAAATAATTAATAATTAAGGAATCTTGTGAAATAAATTGTCTTGGTACTGGACTCATTTAAATAGCTTCAGATCCTTTAGTTGTTTCTGAAAAAAAAATCAATTTGGATGGGTTTTTGGTTGAAGGTTGTTTTATTTAAAAATGAAAAAAAAAGGTTGTAGAATCAATACACAGTTCATATTTTGAAAAAAAAAAGTTTTAGCTCGTGGGAATCGTTTTGGTTGGCATACTAGAGCTACACAAGTGCTATAGATTGATTTGTTTTGCAGAAAAATTAAGAAAATATGATGTGGGTCATATAAAACTTCATTCTCAATTCAGTGCAGTTACAGTGAAAATTGTTCAGTAACAACTATCAGCAGTTGTGAATGTGTTGAAGCAAATTGATATATGCCTAATTTTTAAGTTGAAAGATTTTTTTAAAAATAGTTTTGACAGTATTGCATGGATGATTCATTTAGTTTTCCAACTGGACAATTGCCATTAAGCAACATTCCAAATTATTGATTTGTACCATCATACATTTTTGAAATGTTAAGATTTCGTTTTCTTGATGCATGTAATAGAAAAATATAACTTGAGTAATTTAGTATTCAAAATCAGTTTTATAAACCTTAACTTTGACATGTGTATTTTATTTTCAATAGGAAGGTTATGTTTACACATTTCATTGTTCCTTTCAGTTATGATCAACTAAAGATGAAAATGGCAATGGCAAAATATCAAAAACTCAAAAGGACTCAAAACATGTTGTTTTAATTCATATCTAGGTAGCTGGGAATTTTTTTAACACTTACAAAATACATTTGTTAATTATTCCCACTAATCTTAAAAAACTGAAGCCGGTTTCATTTACTACGATATGTTTATAAATAACTCACAATGGTTGAATAATAATAAGATTGAGAACAACAGCAATCTTGTGATATGTTTCTGCAGCCTTTTATGCTCTTATATAGCCTTTTACTGTTTAGTTCTTTTCAAATTATATTAGTTCAAGTTTGTGGCTAAATGTAACACTGAATTTTGCATTATTTATTGGTTCAGTGTAGAGGTAACTCTAATTTACAGACCAAGACAATTTGTTTAACCTATCCTTTTGTGAGGTCCTGTTTATTGTTTTATTGCTTTTAAATTCTCTTTATTTTTGTGTGAAAAATATTCGTTGATTTTGTTTTGCATTTTGAAATATTATTGGTTCCGTTTCCTTTTCATGCACTATCATTTTAATTTAAGAATCACTTTGTACATGACCATGTTCAGAGATAAATGTAAAATGTGTTGCATGATCTTATTTAACTCATTAAATTTGAATTGCATTTTAAATTATGGTTATTGTATATTTTTTTACTTTAGATGTTTATTTTAATGCATTAAAAATTATATTTAATCAAATTTCTTTAATTATTAAAGAAATCTTTAATATCATCACATCAAATAATTGAAAGCATTCAGGGTTTTTTTTTCATGTAAAGAGTGCTTCCAGTGTTTGAAACATTTATTGGTTTGTACATATGCATATGTAAATCAATCGTTATTTTAATTATTATCATTTGCTCATTTTGTAGTACTAGTAAACTGTATATATGTGTGAGGTAGAGTGGGAAAAAAAGCCTAAGTAAAGTTTTGTCCTGTGGTTGTAACATTGAAAAATGAATTGATAAACCTATAAAATTTTTTAATGAATTTTGATACTTAAATTTTAATTTAATAGGGTAAAGAAATTTGTATGTCATAAAAATAAGGTATAGAAGTGTCCGTTTTGAATAGCATCTATCTTAAAAAGTTTGTTTTATAAGCTCTCAAATCCATTTTATTGTATGGTTTTTGTAATCTATCCAACTTCAAAATCTAAGGTGCTTTTTTGTTTTTCCTGTGGGTGCTAAAATGCCTGCTGTTTACATTTTGGTAGACAAATTCTAATTTAAATTTCAAATAAGTACTGTCTGTACCATGTAAATACAATTCTCCACTCTTTACATAGTCCATAGTCTAATTTGGATTTTAATCTTTTGTTTCCTTAACCCATTAACAATGACTTTGTGAATACCATTAACACCTTCATTTCCAAATAAACACACTTTTTAAAATTCATTTAAACAAGTTTTTTTTAATTAATTTTTTGTGTAACTTAATTTATCTGGACTATGGTTTTCATTTGTCGTATATTGTGTTTATTTAAATAAATTTAGACAAAAAGCTCATTTTCTTAGTAAGAAGTTTTCTTAGTTTCAAGTAAATTTTCTTATCATACGTTGTTAATGGTTTAAATAGCAAAATATTCTACTGGGTATGAGAGTTTACAAATGAATGTTGATGTGAACGTTAGGAGAGTTTGTGTAGAGTGTTTTTACCCTTGTAATATATAAAGAAACTTGCACCTCTTGATATTATGGCAGAAAAAGTATCTGCAAACACATTTTGAGTGTTAATTTTCCATTATAGTTTAAATTTGAAATCTTATTAATTATGGGACTTTTCTATTGTACTGATAAATGTAACATCTGTAAATATTCATTTGTTCTGTCTAATATAATCAAATTACATCTTTTTTTATTGTGCTTGCCTATAATTATGTAGTTGCCATTTGATAAAAACTAGTTATCAATGCTGGTATTCTAAATTTTAGAGTTAGCTTTCAATAATAATGTATTGTAAGATTTTTTTTTATCATTTGTAATTTTGCTTCATATAAAAAAATATGTTTATTACATGTGTTTTTTTATTCACATTAAACAAATGAAGCTTGTTTTGTGATTTCTTATACATGGCTTTGTAATGTTTGATAAATTGAAAAAGGGTTTGCTTTGTAAGTGCATTTTGGTTTGAAAATTTATATGAATAAAGTGGTATGAAGTCAAATATTTGTCGTTATATTTCCTTTTTGTATTTTTAAACTAATAAATAAAAATATATTCAGTAGATACTTGTTTTACACTTAAAAAAACTTATCTAAACCCTTGGAAGGCAATGGGTTAATTATACAAATAATTGCATTCATATCACAGTAGAGTTGCTTAATAAATAATTAATAATTTTTTTAGTTACAATAAATTCTAAATAATTTGTTTTAAATGATCTTGCACACTAAGTAATTATCTGTTACTTACATAACAATGTATTTGTGTGCCAAAATAATAAATATAACTAATTGTTTATATTTAAAATAAGTAATAACATCTAGGCGTCAGTATAAATCTTGTTGTGTAAAGTTGTATTTAAAACTTAATTATTTTTTGCATTTTACATAAATAAACTAGATTCAATCTTAAAAATTAATTTTTCTGGCACTTAATAAGAGACATTCTATGTCAAATTCCCATAGTGAAATTCTAATAACGTTTCATGAATTATAAAACAATCAGTCAACTGGTACATAATTTGCAAAGTTAACATAAAATAACGTTTAAAACAATTTAGTGCCTGTAACAACCAATGAAAAAGTACGAAACTAGAGAACTAGTGATTTTTATGCAACTCTTTTTAAATTTACTTCATTTGCAACAAAATTTCTTTTTATAAAGCTGCAGTTTATGTCTGAAGAATTATCATTTCTTGTTCACCTGTTCAGTTCTTATATGAAGCTGAATAAGTCTAAATTTTGAAATAGTATACAGTAAAAGAGCAATATACAAAAAAAAAAAAATGAGTGTGATTACAAAATTACTTGACCCCGGTTCTAAATCACGAGGCTCATCGCCATTAACGTCATGCGGCTACCACTTTTACAAGTTTTTTTACGGTATTTTGAACATTCGTCATTCTAACAGTATGGATATACAAGTCTTTCAAACTTGGGCCCAACCGTGTGATCGATAGCTTATTTAAGTATTTTTAGATAAATAATTACGTATATTAAATTGCAAATTCTAAACAATTTCAATACAGATTTCGATTGCACGATCTCCGATGAAACTAAAGAAAATTAGGAATTCGAAAATAGTTAAAAAATTGATAAATATATACATTTAGACAAATATGTCAATTTTAAAAAAATAGGAAGAAAAGTTGTTCTGTTTGGTGTTACTTATGTTATGTATGAAAAATTTGAATATTACAGTTGCAAAAATAAGGAAACATTTGTGCGAGGTATCGAGCACCCTTACATTTAGAAAACATATAATCAAGTAAATTCTTATAATAGAATCTCTCTAACAAATACATGTTAGTTTATGCTGCAACGCTTTTTAGTACAAATTCAAATACACGCATGGACCAGCCCAATAGCTCACCGAAATTGGAATTTTTCTTTTGTCTCACTCATATTACCTCAAGCGTAAGCCAAAAAGAGTATTAATAACTAGCATCTGAAAGATACAGACATAAACAAAGTCACCTATCAGATTTTACAGCAACACACTTTAAAAAAAAATTAATTTATAATTGAACTAAAATTGTAAGTATCTAAGATTAATTTATTATCATCTGCAACAGAAGTAATTTGTTTCTAAATTTAAAGAAATTAAATTTCAGTTAAAATTTTAAATTTTAAACTCATGCAGTGAAATCAAGTTTACACTTCAGCCAATAAGCTTATCCCTCAAAGTGCTAGTAAACAAGTAGTTACTTTTCACTATAAACATACTCTATACAGTTTATACACATTCTAGTTTATTTCTCACTCGCAACTGAAAATACAATTACCAGATTTACAATTCAAGAGTGTTTTCTAGAACAGCGCCCGAGGCGACCGGGTCACTGCCTCCCGGTCTGTCCACCAGGTGTCAGCACCATCGCTCCCTTCGGCGGGGCCATCTCACAGGTGAGTGCAGAAATACTTCTGTCCGCTCTCAGGTAACGGAAAAGGTGCCGCAAACATGGATAATATCAAAGAGGACTTGAATGATGAAAAGGTATGGATTTTCATTGTAAATTATTTGTTTTGGCTATTTTTAGCCTACTTTTCTTTTTTTAATTCGAAAGAATTAAAAAAAAATGAAAAAGTAGGTATTGACATGCGGTCGATGTCCGTCTGTCTGTCCGTACCCCCCTTCCAAAATCGGTTCGATCAATCGGATCTTAAAAATTCTTTTTTTGTTAGAAAGCTATGACCTCAGAGAGCCAACTTTCATACTTTTTGTCCGCCTGTCTGTACGTCCGGACGGACATAAATCTACTATCTGTCGGCGAATTTCCCATTGAATTAGCATTGAAATTCAATTTTGAGTCATAAAAATCACTGTTGCCAAATTAACAATGGCACGAGAAACTTTATTTATTTAAAAAATATTTGAATCAAAATAATTTTATTCATGAATAAGTTTGGAATGACGTCATAAAATGTAGCACATTGTGATTCTTTGATTGTTCATTAATTGTTTACCAATAAAGCGGCAAGGCATGTTTTTTGCATACAATTATGCTTAGTTTTAATTTACATTTCTTATTTTTTAATGCAGTTTGGATGTAGTTTCATTACTTTTGTTATTAATAAATATTTGATTATTCTTCGAACTACAAATAAGTCTAGCAGACGATAATTAAGATTAGGTTAATTTGCGAAAGAATATTAAGGAAAATATTTGTGTTTTGGCTTTTAGAAGTTTATATTATAGCTAGATGCTGTGTTTAGCGATTTTTTTCTAATGTGTATAAATCTAGTGTAGAAACGGTTGCTGATGATATTTACTGTTAGGAATCTAGTTGTTTCTAATAAAATTAGAGTTACTAAATATTTAAGTAACTGGAAAGTAGGCCAATTTTAGTTCTTTAAGAACTTCTTGTTATTATAGGAAAAAGACAAAAAACTTCAAATATTATTAATCTAACCACTATCTTTTATTAATATACACTAGAGGGTTTTTTTCATAATTGTATGTTTCAATTTTTTATTTTAGCTGCAGTTTTATTGTTTTTTTTATTTTTCGTAAATTAGTAAAATTTATTTCTAAACTAAAATAAAAAAATATTAATGCCTGAAATTGTTGAAGGCTTCTTCAGAAAATTTTACAAAAAAAGGAATAATGTGTTTCGATATTTATTCAATGTTTTATTCCTATTTAATTGATCATCTATTTTTATGGTTTATTCAAAATTTTACAGCTCTTTTAACCGGCTACTTTATGACATATTAATGACATTACATACTTAATAAAACTTTTCACAAAGTTTTACCGTATTAAGTTAGTTTTTTTTTAACTGGCACCTATTCCCATGATTGACTTCTCCGTCTTGGCAGCTTAAAAAGAAATTTTAAAGGGATTTCTGACACACTAATTATAGTACTTATTTCTCTTAAAAGCATGTCTAAATGACATGAAAAAAAATTAAATTATACTTAGCTTAAACTTAAATAATTTTCTTCAATTGGTTTTACTTCACATTAATATTGCCTTTGGCTACGAGTAACGAATCATTATCTCACATTAGTGTCACTCTTAAAATCTTTCATTTTCTTCCAGAATTTTCTTGAATTTTATTTTAATAAATGAAGCAAATTGTTGCTAATTAATCAATTTATACTTTCATCCAATTATATTAAAATTTTATAGTTAAAATAAATGTGTACTGCAGAAGCTTAAAATATTTGTACACCAAAGATTGATTTAACACATTTTTGAATTTCTTCTATATTCTTCTAATTTTTAGTATTTTATCTATTTCATTTAAGATACAAGTTTTTAGTAGTATGTTTCAGCATACAATTTATGCTACTGACAACCAGCAACCATAAAACAATCAGACAACGTGTATCTCGAAATAGTTTTAAACATTTGAGACACATTGAAACATTATATTTTTACGAACAAAGTAATTAATGATTGTAAGTGATCAATAAACTTTTACCTATTTATCTAGTTTAAATTGTTTCCTTTTTAAATTGGTATCCAGTAAAGTCAATTAGTTAAGACCCTGGCTAGCACTGCACTTGTTGCTAAAGTAAATTTCGGTAGCCTATTTTGAAATTACAACAACGCGAGTGTTGCGAATAGTTTCTTTAAACGAAAACTAATAAACTAATAACGAAACTTAAGTACTATAGAAAGTAAACTAATAAATAAGCTTTTGAAAGTCTCTAACTTAATAAATAAGTCTTTGACAGTCTTTAAGAGTAACATCAACAATTAAGTGAAAATAAATCTTTCCGGGTGACCAATCTTAGAGGCAATAGCAAAGACCATACAGTTGCAAAAGGAACTTCCTAAGATTGGCCTATTTCATACCTGGACATTCATCTTTCTTGACCTTGGCATTAGTAACTTTGTCTGCCAATATCTAGTCCAATTTCGTTTCTTGATTGTAACTTTTTTTTAATGCGGAAGTGGATTTTCAAGTAAAACGTGGAGATATTTCTGAAAGAGAAGTTACATCAGTTGGGATGTTTGGAAATTATTCACAGGTTGAAACAAGTGCTTCTGAAGTAATGAAAGGCTACAGAACGTAAGAGATATAATAAACGTGGTGTCGTGATCGTGGTGTCAAAGTGGGTCAAAGCTTGAACCCTTTTAAAGACATGACTAACATTATCGTGTGGTTTTATTCATAGTTAAAGACAAATCTCCTAATTTTAAATGTCTAAAATACGAAGGCAGTAGTAAAAGTAACTTTTGCTACACAATAAAATGAAAGTTTTTGAGTCGAATTTGGATAGGTCTGGGTTTGTTTACAATTTCTGCTTTTGTTTACTGGTTCCATATTTTCTTTCTTCAAAAGTGTATTGGCTTTCTAAACTCAGTTTTTATTTTTCATTCAACAAATCAATTACAATTATTGGTTGCAAATTGTACTAAAAAACTCTTTGTGGATAGTAGTATTTGCATGAATCTCCTCTAACACCCGAGTTCCGCCTCCCCCCCCAAATTGTAATATTAGGTTACCGAAACCTTCTATCCTAGTTTGAAAAGATCAAGAAAATATAAAATTGATCCAATAAAATACTGCGTAGGGTGTGATTAAAAGGGAATCTTCACGATTTACGAAAGCTCATAACTAATTAGAATATAATATATATATATCCCGGAAAATTTAATTCCATTTTTTTTTATTTGACTCCACAAAAATGTTCACTCTCTGTTACATGCAGTCAATTTGTCATTTTAATTTTATCGCAAACGATTTTTATGCATATGTACTACCGGAAGATCCCATTACTGCCTGAATTTCATTGTCTGAATTCCATTTCCGATTGTGCTGAAAATACGAACACGATTTTCGAATAAAACCCCGATGCGTCGAATGAACCAGTTCAATTCCTGACAGGAGTAGATAATGGACCTACATAAACAACTGAGAAAGATTGCTTTAAGTTACATACCCCTGCTGTGTGACAGCGGTAGCCTTTTTTGCGTTTTTCAAATACAGAAGAACCCTTGTTGAGTCAACAAATGTGGCCTGGATTGCAAATTTGCTAGTTATAACGTCTGTGAAAGAACCAAAATCTTTTGCAAATGGATTTTTGGGACAGTTGAAAAAATACAGGATGATTGAATAATTTGTGAGCATAGATTATTTCTAAAATTACTGAGTAGTTAAAAGCATGCGAAAAATAATGGCATTATCGCCAAATGGGGTAACTATGGCCCTGGAGGATAATTTTGTCCCAAGATTTTCAAGAGCTAATGGATTTCTAAATATATACACGCTTTAAAAAAGTGCTTGCTTTTTTCAGTTGCTGGCAACTCTGCCTCAACCTACAAGTAAAAAATATTCAAGAAAGTCAGTACTAGGGGTTTATGCTTGGGCCAAAATTACCCCATTCAACGGTATATCTTTACTTGAGGGCCAAAGAGGTATTACTTCTAAAGCTATGTTACTGGAAGGTATACGTCCATGGTTCCCAGACACTCTTAGAATAGACAATACAGACGCATGCTACAGTGCACTTTTAACATAACGTGTTTTGAAATAATGCCATAATCAAATATGTAACTTTGTTTCAGTTTTGAACTTATTCTCAATCTATTATCCGAAAACTTTCACTCACGTCGCGTGATACTTTATGTTTGTTTTTAACTATTGCGGTTCTTGTAAATTGCAACACACTGTTAAGGGGAAACACAACAAGTTTAAATTAGTTTTAAAATATATGATTAACTTTGCAAATTAAATGAATTGAGAAAGTAGTACAGATATTAAGTGGTTTAAATTGGTTTTTAAAAAAACAACATGGTATTAATTAAAATGTCTAGCTATGTAAAGTAAAAATAATATAGAATAACATAGTTTAGCGACAATACAATTAGTATTGTTTTTTTGTATCAATCTTCGAGTTTCTATTTTTTAATTAAATTTAATTGTCTATATTGCACATCCTATGTGAAGAATAAAATAAAACAGCAAACAACATTGAACTAATTAGCTGCATATTCATTAAATTTAAATATTCTAAAATAAAGTTTCGTTCACTCAAAATCTTTGCAAACTAATGCATCTCAAGAGTATTACTATAATAGAACTTCGATTTAAAGTCACAGCTATTGCTGAAGTCCTAAATGACGATCGCAACACACAATGAAATAAAAATTATTAAACTAATGCTTAACATAATTCCATTTTTATCCCGAAATGTCAAATTATCTACACAAAAATAATGCAATCTTCATGGCGTCCAATTATTATCATCCAATCATGGCTAAAAGGGTCGACATGAAAACCTTCAAACTACGGTGTTACATACTAAAAATGTGTATTAGATTGTTATATAGTTTATGTTTGTTACTAAAAATAAATAACTCCACACGAAATTACAACAGTGGATTCATAGAAAATATCATAAAAAGATAAGATCATAAAGTTAGAATTAATGGAAGCGCATTATACATAGTTTAAAAAAAGTAACAAATAACTATATCGAATTTTCTTCATTAGAAAACAGCATAAATTTTAGATGCCTTAAATATAAATCAAACAGTCATCTATCTACCTGGATAACAACATCCAAGAGTTGACCGTTTGAGTGCACGCGCTGTAGATTCGCTTTATAGAAGCTAGAATAAATTAGATACCTTTAGTAGAAAAACGGCTGTTATATTCTATGTTAGAACATGGGATTTTCCATTTTACTTTAAGGGTATAGAAATGCAGGTCAGCATTTTACTGTGTGCGCCAGACCCGAAAAAGAAAAGTAGTTTTACGATGTAAAGATGAACGTTATTTTCTAGTTACTGTGTTTAGCAAATGCTACTGTCTTGTTTATTTTTAGATCTCTAGAAATTTGACGTTTAAAACAAGTATAGAAATTAATGTGGTGAAGACATTATAAAAAAAAGTTCAGTACTATTAAAGTGAACAATGGGATAAATTTAAATGAATTTGCTTTCCGCAGTAGATAATGGAAAAAATAATTACAAATAACTATATCAAATTCTATTCATGAGAAAACTGCATATATTTTCGATGATTTAAATATAAATGAAAGAATTAGGATAAAAATAGTTTATCCAACATATTCAGTAGCGTAATGGTCAGTTGGGTAATTCACTGCAAAAGCGACTAAAAAAGATAGTTTTAAGTTCAAAGGAAAAATACATTTAATGTTATTTTGAAGAAATTATATTCTCAAAGGATGTTTCCATTCACTTATAATTAAACTATTTATCATATTTTAATATTTTTGAAATCAATGATAAGCCTTTTTAAAACAAATGAATGTTTTCTGAGACTTCCAATTCGTTTGATAAACCACTATTATTCAGAAAGCTACACAAACCTTATTTTTCTCTAGTTGTCAAACATTAAATAATTATTGTCAAAATTCAACAAATTGGTTCGATTATCCATAGACGCACTATTATATCCCCTCGTTAGAACCTTGTACAAAAATAAATATTACAAACCTAACATTTACTTATTTAGTAACTTTACATTAATGTTATATTACATGGCTTTATTAATACAAATACAGGGTTATTTGAATCGATATTCCACACATCATTTTCGTAACTTTTAATCCCAGATATCATTAGCAGTTACAAGAAGAAGTATAGAAGGATTAACCTACTAAAAAGAAGGTCAAGGGGAATGTCTAAAAGAACAATATTGTTGTATTTTCTAATGATGCAGAATCTATATTGGGAGTAGGGAAAAGACTTCGGGTAATTTGGTAATACTTTCTCAGCCGGCTTGATTTCAGTTTCGTTTAGGATCAAGCGTTCTGTTTGAATAATAAAATGTACTAATCCATGCACAAATATAGTATCCCTAAAATAAATACCCTATTTTCAAATCGAATGAAGGGAATAGAAAGGAACTTTGATAAATATTTAAATATATTTCGATAATTATTTATCAGTAAAGTACCGAAATATTTTAGGTATCTGCTGTGAAGTGGTTTCATCGATGTTTTGTTCATCTGTACTAGTCAAATCTTCTTTCTTTGACGATTTTTTGTTTTTCTTGGTCTGGACTTCATTTCGGCTTTCGAATCATGTTGTTTCACCAAATAGGCCTTTTTCACCTTATATTTTTCTTTGGCTTCTTTTCCAGTAGATTGTACGTATTTACAGCTTTAGTAGTATTTAAAGAAGAGGATGTCTTGGATTCCTTGAGATGGCGTCGTTTCTCTTTCTTTCCAAGCATAACTTTCATGGGTGTTCCTGTAACGATGGCAGATTTTTGTTTTTGGAAGACCCTTCTTTTCTCAACTCTAAAAAAGTTAATAAAACGATAAAACAGTTTTGATTAGTAATAATTCGACTCTTCCAACAGTGGAGGGTAATGCCGCCCATCTGAGCGTCATTACCCGATTGCGCCATATTTGATTTCGAGCGGTCTCACTAGGCACACAATGTATCTAATGAAATAAACTTAGTTACATTAGATAGCAAGATTATTACGCTTCGTAACTATACAATGGCCATACTGTTAATAGAAATTAAAGTTGACTTACGTCGAAATTAGCTTCAGAAGTTTTTTAGATGAAAATACACGATAATTTATTCATGGACGAAAGACTATGTGTTTTTGCTTTGCGAATCGCCGTTATCACACTGAGCATTGCACGTACTTTCTGCTAAGTGGCAGTACTGTCCAATTAATTTAGGGGTTACCCAGTTTGTCACAGCTAAGCTGAGCGCGATTGCCCTCTGAGCGCTATTACCCGTCTCTCCCCTACCCCAAAAATTATTTTTAAAAAAATGAAATATGTAAAGTAAAAAGTTTGTTAAAAATTAAAACTGATGCATACTCAAGCATAGTCTGTTTCTAGCGTTCTCTTATAAATTCGGGAAAGAAGCTGTACCCCTAAAAATACGAGGTAAATTATTTGAATAAATTTTTAACTTTTAAAAAGTAGGAAACAGATTTTTTAAAAATATAAAATTCAACTCTTTCAAACAAAATCCCCATGATTTTTCTAGAACTATATAAAATAAAGAACAAAGTTGCCGATTAATGAATACTATTATATTTTCTATCTTTAAAATACAAAAAAAAAATCCAGTAAGCCAACAGACGTGGTGTACTGTATTTTTCAACAGTGCAGTAATAATAAATACTAAGGAGTAGCTATTTTACCGAGGTCGACTCCCATATCAAGTTCATTACATTTTCTGTCATGCGGAAAATAGATAAATCTTTTAATCACTACAAGAAGCGCAATTAGTCTGACCTCTATTACAATACTGCTGCAGTCAGCTTTGATGCATCTTTTAGTTCTTGTTTTACTTTCTGCTTCAAGTATGGTCCATTGTTTCAGAAGCAAGGCATTTCTTTGTTAACGTCCAGAAAGTAGGCCACCACAATTCGTTTCGTTCTAACTGGCATACAGAACCGCTTACCTTAAATTTTGAAAGAAAAAACCAATGGGTTGTATTCCCTATTTGTAACATTCCATTTTTAAAGAAAATGTTGTTTGAATTTGGAACGACGGAAAAAAATATGACAGTACAGGATGCTCTTAAGCAAGATCCTTGTGTGGTCTCTTTTGTGTTTATAAAAGGGTTATATTTGTTTATTTGAACATAAATGCGTAATTATGAATGATTTAAATAAAAAATACACATACAATTTTTTAAAAAGTTAATTGAAAAAAGTTGAATGGTGCCTTTCATTTGAAATAGAAGTCTAATATTTTTCTTGGAAGAAAAGCATTTATCATTATATAAATATATTTATCAAAATATATTTGCCGATTTAAAAAAAAATTAAATTAGGTCTCCAAAACTATTTTCTGAAGAAGTAAATAAGTAATATGTTTGAAAATGTATTAAACCCCCCCCCCCCAAGTTCGATAAGCTGCTTTAATAAAAAGATAAGGAATTATATAAAAAATAACTTGATAAAACATGAATATAAAAAAAGAATGATAACAAATCGGAAAAGCAGTTTATAATATTTTTAGGGGATGAACTTGAGTAATAAACAATTTTTACACGCCCTAAAAATACATTAAAATTTACCTGGAATTATAAATTTAAGGTCGTTGGATGAAAAATAAAATAATTGTAATTATATTTTAAAGCTTACATTTTAAATAAAACATCAAGTTGTGTATGCTTTTCAAAAATTTTATTTAAAGTAATATTGAAATAAGTTTTCAATTAAAAAATGTAGAAGCATTATCATAAACTTCATTTTGAGCCCAAAAAAGTTTAACGTCAATAGTTGAAAAATTGAGAAATGTTTAATGAGCCACGACTGTTAGCAAAAGAATTGAAGACCTTTATGTTTAAATAACTTTATGAAATAGGCTTAACTATAAAGACAACTTTAGATAAAATGCTATTGTGTTTCGAAGTTTGATTTTTGTTCAGTTTGTGAAATTCTTCTATTCTTTCAAGTTTACCAATAATTTGAATGGTAATATTAAAATGCACTTTAAAAAACCCCTAAAGGTTAGATCTAAACAAACACATGTAAAAGGTTCTAAAACTTTTTATGAAGTTCATTAATTTGTTCAATAATTGAATCAAACAAAATGGAACGAATAATTCTATAAAACCGAATGGAAGATTTTGTTAGAAGGTTTTTTGGTTGTTTTCTTTTACCGCATAATTAAAAGACAAGTAAACTAACCAAGCCTCAAAATTTGAATGTATGGAAAAAATGCCGCTGACATATCAGAGCAACTCAAAGGTTTGGCTCTCGAAACAATTGTTTGCTAAAGTATCTTCTAAAAACTATACGTTTTTCCATTTTAGCAAACGGCTCATTATACTAACTTCCTCTTCTTTCGCAATAATCATGGTTAAAGTTCATCGTTCGCCAATACATCCTATACAGGAAAACGTATCAGGGTTATTACTTGCAACTCAGCGGGGAGTAGGGCGATTTTAAATTAAAATAAATCTTTCAGATAGATCAAATTAGTTCTCTACTTGTATCCTCATGCATTTATGGAAAACATGCGTAATTGAATAGGTAAGAAAATTTCTGTAATTAAGACATTTCTTCAGAAGGAGTTGCTTGCACTGAGAATTTCCGTAGAGGTGTTCTATATTTGTATATTTTAACTATTTTCCTGTTATGCATAAGCCGCCCGATCAATCACTTTTCAAACTTTTCTACAAACAACTGCATGCACAAGCACATGATACACGGGCATTGCGGTTTTATAACAAAATGACCTTGAATTACTAGTATGGGGTCATGATGGATCATATAGGGGCCCTTCTCGTTCCGTTTACAAGCACACGAATTTCAAGGGCAATTCCGCAACTTTATTATGTATCCCAGGTAGGAGTTGACCTTGAAAGTTCAACAACCCTGACCACACATTATATGACAGAGGTCCCTAAAATGCCCCGTGAATTACTAGGGCCCCTTTACTTAGGGGCGCCAAAATACACGATATGTAAGTACCATTTTTGCTTTTCTAAACCAAAACGAAGACGACGCACGTAACGCGAATCGATTGATCGAAAATGGTTTGAGACCATTGATTTAAAGAAAAAAATTATAAACTTACCTTTTGAGTTTGGATAAACTGAAACTTTTTTTTTAAAGTCAAACTTACAATTTTAATTAATTTATAAACTAGTATAATGTAGGTTATAAATTGTTGCAAATTTCTCTCCGTCATATCATAGAAATTGATAGACTTGGTTGTTTTGATATTTGTTATGAGAAATTGAGGAGACCCTCCCGCATTTTCCCCATGGGAAATCGAGGAGACTACCTTATAGACCCCCTCCTTAAATATTTCACTTCTAGGTTACAGTCGATCAATTGAAGACATGTTTGAACCTCCTGCCTAATTCAAAAGTAGACGAACAGCATTTTGTCCATTAAGGCCTTGGACGCAATATACGAATTTTGCATTTTCGTACCTACGAAAAGACATTTTTAGTTTATTGCATTTAAATCTAGAAAATCGTAATGTTGGTCTAATGAGACTGATGTCGAATGCAAAATCCAATATCAAATTTAACATCAAAAGAATAAACGTTATACCAGTTATGGTAATCCCAAAACACTGTAAAGTAAAGCATCCATTTCTCTGAGTAAAACCTCTTGAGTCCTAAGCCTTGTTAATGTATGCTAACTTGCGAAGCGTGCTCTGGTTCTCAAGAAAGAAGGAAGTGAAAAAGAGTCGCAATTCTGCGAGTTGAATGACATGTCGTGTCAAGGTTACGCATATTCTAGCCGCACCGGTGGAGAACTATTTCCACGTCAAGGAATATAATTCAATTTAATGAGGGTATATTGTATAATTTAGACTGGCTCCTGCAAATTGGATAAATGAATTATAACTGAAATATAAACTAAATTACAAGGGAAATAAAATTCAGTTTAATGAGGGTATTGTTTGACTTAGACTGGGTCTTGTAGAAGGGATGAATGAACCGAAATAATGGAGCTCCATTAATAGAAATATATTACTTAGAAATTCTAATTGAAAATTAATAACCCTATTAGTTTTAAATATAAATTAAGAATCAAAAGTAAGGTTTAATAACATCTTTTGATTGGTAATAATATCCAAACTTTTTAATGGAATAATAAATAAAAATGCTGAATAATAATAGAAAAATAGAACATCGTAATAACACTGATCATTCAAAAGCTTGCGCTCAGCAACCATTTAGGTCCAACATAGTTATAAATCCTTAAGTTCAACTAGTCTTTCGAAACTATGCCCAAAGTATTATATGCATCTAAAATAAAAGTTTATTCACACAATTATCTTTAGAAAAGAGGCACCTCAAGGTAAAAAAAACACATTATAAATGACATCACAATTTCATTATTCAATCATTTTTTTTTATCAACTTCCTATCTTCAACTTAGCACTCGTTCAAGTACCAACTTATCATACTGACCTCTGTCCCTGACCATTTTACCTGAACTTGAATCTGTTCGAGTGAGGGTCAGTAGGTTAGATAGGCAGGCGTCCAAACCCAGAAAAGATCGCTTTTTCACAATGCCTCGATTAATGGTCATTGTTCGCCTACTTTTGTTTTCTTCCTGCTGTTAGAACTCTCCGAGCATTGAGCAACCTCAAGAGGCTTTTAGACTTGATAATAAAAAGACGCGAAGACATTTTTTACAAAGAAGAAAAATATGTATATTTCTCGTTCTTTTTAACCCTTTCAGTCGCAGTGCTGCCATTTGGCATCATCATGTTTCTGATCATAATTAAAAAAATAATAGGGCTGACATCTATTGGGATTAATAAAAAATATTTTCTAATAGAAAAAAGTTTGAAGAATCGAATGATGTGCTTTTTGATATCATAAAAGGCTATAGACGATCAGAAAAAAAATTCTAAAATGATGATGCCAAATTATCATTGGGACTGAAATGGTTAAGAGGCATAACTGTATAATGGTTAATGAAATTGATATATAATCAGAAACAGTGATGGATGAATCCGATTTCGTAAGTAGGGCAACAGAATGAAAGTTATAAAAAATTATTGCCTTAATTTAGTTTAATTACATTTTTTAATTATAAAAAATATCATTTAAGTTATTAATTCTAAACTTTACGTACTTTTTAAACGTACTTTTTATCTCCATACAACCCGAAATTTATTGTTTCCCACATTGTACTGAGTAATATGTTTCGTTTATTCAATCAATGCTTAAAATGTCCAAGTTCACACTAGAGATTTACAATTGGCTTGTTTCATGCGATTCCTGTATTTCATTGACGTTTCAGTGATTGTGATATAACGTAAGCTCCACCCACACATTGGATAACCAATTAAAGCCAATAAAACAATAAGAGAATTTCATTCCGTGAAACTTTTCACTTCAAGGCGTAAACATTTAACATTAGGGAACTTGGACATTTGACATAAGGTAACATGACCCATGCTTTTTTTCTCACATTGTGAAAAGTTTTATGAGTTGGAATGGCATCACTTTTTCCTTTCAGTCAGCTACCACATGTCGAAACAAGAAGGTTCATAAAGAACTAAAATAGACTACTTTCTGTTACTAAATACTTCTGAGTTTAACGGAAAAAAACTAGGTTTCTACATAATATCATCAACAGCCTTCTACACTAGAATTTTATGTACATATTGAAAAAAATCGAAACACAGTCCAGTTTTATTAATTTATTGCTTCATTTCTAAAGCAAACAAATATTTTCCTTAATATTATTTCCAAATCAATTAAAAATTATTTATCTCTGCTCGCGATTATTGTGTTTGGGATGTTATATTATCAAATAGACTTGTAATGACTCATATGATGAAGAAAGATGATGAGAATCTAACTTATGGCATAAACAAAAGTATGCTTTTTCGTAAAATTATTTTAATGGATCAATTGTGCACATTTTATTTCTTCCTGATCTGTAAATTAATTTAGCAAACTATAAATAAGTGTTTTCAGATTGTAATGGAATTGGCGAAAGAAATATTTTTACAAAAGATTAATATTATATTTCGAATTCAAACAATTTCAGCGACAGATGTAGATTTAGTCTCATCATGTAAATCTAAACAGAATTAAAAAAGTATAATTTATGGCTGACATACTTTGATTACATAAAAAAGATTTTTAATAGAATTAAACATTTTTCGACAGACAACGCTCGGAAGACTTGTAAACGGTATAGACAGATCAGAATAAAATAAAATGATGATGCGACATCATCATTTGGACTAAATTTACACTACGGATCTTAAATGTAATGAAATGTTATTAATTCATGAAACAGCCGAGGATAGAATTTATTCGTAAGTAAACAGATGAAAGTTATCAAAAGATAATTGGTTAATTAGTATAATTTTAATAAAAAAATATCAATTTAAGTTGATTAATATTAAATTTATGTATGTGGGCGCGTTTTTATTCCGATAACACCGAAATTGTGGAAGCAGTTACGGACAGATTCGTACGAAACTATTGTTTATTCAACAATGCGAAAAATTGTCCCACATTTCACTACTAATGATTTACAATTGTATTCAATCAATTCTGATTTCATTGGCGGTTTCAGTGATTGGTGATATAACACTGTAAGCTCCACCCACTACATTGATAAACCAATAAAGACCTTATTTTCATTCCTGTGAAACTGTTGTCACTCAAGGCGTGAAATATTAACATTAGGGGGAACTATGGACATTTGACCCATAAAGTACATGACCCAATGCCTTTTTCTCAGCATTGGAAAAGTTTTATGAGTTGGAAGTGGCATCACTTCTTTCCTTTCAGTCAGCTGACCACATGGTAAAAAAAACCCAACTGAATCATTGCGTACGTGTTTAGCTATACGAAGAAATACGTTTTCATGCACTGAAAGTAAATTTTTGGCGCCATAAGATTTTTCGGTTAACTTTTTTTGGTTTAAAGGAACGATTTTTTCAATTAGTAACTTGTTTTGTTCATGCTATTAGCTACAATTACGTGCATAATAGTGCTAATGTAATTATTCGCAAATGTCTCTGTCAATAAAAACAGGTGCAACTAGGGATACTTGACCCAAGTAAACAACACAAAAGTAGACATAAGTAGAACAAGTAATTTTTTAAAAAATCACGGGAGTCCCCCAAAAATGACTGGGTTCTTCTGGGAGTGCAAGGTTTGTTGGGAAAGTAAAAGGGATTTTTTAAAAAATGAGCTTACAATTCAGTATGCAGAAAGAATCAATGGAAAATGTTTTAAATGGCCTGAAATGTACAATAAATACATCCTAAGTTGAAATTGATCAAATAGAAGATTCTTCAACCACCTGTTGAAGAATCTTCTGAGTTTTCTCTGCAAAATAAAAGAATCCCCAGTTTTGTATTTAGACAAGATTTTACGTTTAAATTTGTTAAGTTCGTTAATATAAGCATAATTAATGTGATTAAAATAAGAAGTAATAATTTTTTCTTAAAAAACTATAAAATCTATTTAAATTTTATAATATGAGGTTAGTTTTGTCATTAGGTAAAACTATTTGATAATTTTAAGTCTTACTACCAAATTTTTGGGTTGGGCCACGAATCCCTAATGGGTGGGTCATGTATCCCTAAGCATTGGGATACATGACCCAAAACTAAAGTTTTAAATAATTTATATTTTACTAATATTGCAGTTAATACTTCAGAAAAATACTAATATATATTGTGTAATACTTGTTAAAGTATAAATTGACTGCATTTGCACATCCATAAATAATGTTTTTTAAGTTACAAGCCAAAAACTACAAGTTGGGTCATATGTCCCTAGTTCCCCCTATATATAAAACTTTTAATGAAAAAAATAAAAAAAATAATGCAATTAATTTTATGTTGAATAATTAGCAAGTTTATTAACTTCATTACTAGTGCATAAATAGCAAGATCTCAAGGAAGTGTTAAAACAGGCATCATTAGGAACATTTAGATTGATAATAATCCTAGATCATTGTAGTGTTAAAAACCTACTCTTGCGCATCAATGAATTCAGACGACTTGTTCTACATAGTTGTATACCATGTGTAATTTTTTTTTCTCTTCACTATCAAGTGTTTAGAATAGAATTTAGTTTTTCTCAGTAGAATTTTTTGAAACAAACAGCTAGGAAAGTTTTTGATGTGTTAGAGACAGCTGAAAGACTAAACAAAAAGATTTTTTAAAATGAATTTTCAAGAATTTTTTTATGGGATATAAATTTCAATTGCTTTTCATATGAGCTTTTTTTTTACCATTTAATCCCCCATTTTATATAATTTTTCTAAAATGAGTATAAATAAGTATAAGGTGTTAATAAGTTTTGGCGACACTTAATAACCCAAACTCTATAAGCAAGTTTGTAGATTTTTCAAAAGTAAATTTCTAATTATTTAGATTATTACGTTAAGTGAGCTTATTTTTTCAAAAACGTATAAATGTTCAAAACAAATAATATTTTTAATATTCAGAGGATTTTCTCTAGCGCCAAATTTAAATTTACAATTCATCCCATAAACATTTGTTTACAATTCTCATTTTTAAAAAATCTGAAACTATTTTATTTCAATACATACTTATTATGAAATGAAAATTTGTTTTCACGTAATAATTTCGATTTTTATTTCCAGATATTTAACGATTCGTGGGAATCAGATCCAGCTGAAAAGTAAGTATAGGGTCAGGTGGGGTAAAATGGGTCAATTTTTAGCTATTAAACTTCTCTGGCAAAAAAAAACATAATTTTTTCCAGATTTTTTTAAGTTGCATCTTAACATTGCATTACTTCAGTACATTTTTATCTAGTTCAATTAATTTTTTTAAAATTTTTAAATGGATTGAACTTAGTTCCATAAGTTGTGACCCATTTTACCCCACTATGGGGTAAAATGAGTCACACATGGGGTAAAATGGGTCATAATGCAAAATGATTACTATATAATAATCTATTTATTAGTAAATACTCTAAATAAGGAGAGGTCACGAACACAATAAATTTAAAGATACATAATTACAATGATAAGTTTTCAAAATATTATTGTTTGCGGTTGCTGCTACAAAACGGCTCTTACAAGACTCTTATAACATCTGATTTTTCTACAATATCCCCGTCCTCTTTATCGGGCAAGACGCAAAAGTTTCTTATACTAGTTTTTTAAAACTTACTTACATGTAAATCATCCGCATCAATAAGTGTAATTTGACCAACAAATTATTTAATTGACTTTTTTTCTTTGCATTCAACTACCAACCATTTCCCAGTCAAAAGCTGTTGACTATTGTCACCAATCTTGGGTTTAGGGGGCTCTGTTTTTTACTATGGTTTCTATCGTTTAGGTTTTAAAAGAAAATCCAAATTCTTAGTTTTCTCGCCTTTTTTACCATTCGTTGACGCTCCATCACATCTGCTTACGTCATTACTTCGCTAACTTTATGTCGAACTCTTTTGTCTTTTTTTTAGAGTTGGCTATCACTGCCTTCGTAAGACTTCATGGCATAGGTTACAGAGTTGTCAGGATAGCACATTTGAGATCTTTAAATGGAGAAGATAAAAGATTGGCTTTTTGAATTTAACTAAGCGCTTCAAGAGTATCCGACATAGCTGGTGTTGAACAGGAAGTCAGTGTGGAAACTGAATTTGGTGTAGCTGGTGCTGAACAAGAAAGCAGGGTGGCAATTGTATTTGATGTAGATGTAACTGGCTGACTTTATCACTAAAGTAGGAGACCCTAACAAATGGAGCTAAGAAACTTTTGGGGTCTGGGGTATGGTACAAAATGCTACCCAAAAGCAGAGGTGCCTCATATCGGACAAACCCAAATTAAAAGAAGAAGAAGAACTGGTGATGAACAAGATGGAACGGCTGCATCATCTGAAATAACTGGATCATGTACACTTTTAAAACAAACGAGCGGTTTTAACTCAGTCTGAGTTAATTTCCACTCCTTTCCGTGCCGAAAATGCACTTCCCCTATAGGAGTGGATTTCACTCTTTTTGCGGAGTGGGTAAAAGAAATAAGCGAAAACAATCTACGTCCTACACTCTTAAAACGAGCGGTTTTATCTCAGTCTGAGTTAATTTCCACTCCTTTCCGGTGCCGAAAATGCACTTCCCCTATAGGAGTGGATTTCACTCTTTTGTTTTAAGAGTGTAATATAACTGCTTTCAATGATGGGACATCCGGCTGATCAGCGACTCTTTTAGTCAACAACATCATGTGTTCTACTGCTTTTCTATCACCAGAAAACAATCCCCCCTGCACCTTTAAAGGCCTTCACAGCATGATCTGCTCTTAAACTTTCAAAACTTACTTCAAAAAAGCTAAGCCTAACTATGACCCATTTTACCCTATCCAAAGTAAATTGAAATAATAAAAAGGAAAATCAATATTTTTCTTAACTGATTGGCCTGAGGTGTTGCTTAGTATGTACTTCTATGATATAAATAAATTACAGTGCAAGATTGAAGTGTTTTCTTAGCTTTTTTCAGAAGTTATAGAAAGCCATATGGTTTGCTCACCACATTTTACTGCTTATAAAAGGATTCTTTTTGGTTGCCAGATTCATGAAATTAACTTTTTATCTCATGAAATATGTTTCAAACACCTATTACAATATTATTACAAAAATCGGTTCAGAAAAATAAATTCTATATTAAGTTACAAAGGGGTATTTATAAAGTGACCCATTTTACCCCAAGACCCATTTTACCCCATCCTACCCTAACTCCTAAAATCTATCAATCAAAAATTATTTAAAAATGTTATTAATTAAAACTATTTACATAAGGAATTTTATTTCCTTGCATGTATGTAGTTCTTTTAAAACTGTCGCAGTGTTTTACTTTATTAAAAGACTGTTGAAATTAAAAAAGTATATCTTATACAGTAGTTAAAAACAGTATCTACTCTACTAGTCTTATTAACTGTGTAGAATATGTCCCATTCAAATATAATTCTATTGAAGACAACAATTTTTTGAAATTTTTTTATGTTGTTAAAATTTCGTGTAATTTTTTGTAATTGTTAAATTTTAGCGATTTTTTTTGTAATTGTTAAATTGTAGTGTATTTTTTTTTAAATTTTAGTGAAGTCCCTGAAGAAAAACCGAGTGTTCAGGAGAGCATTCAGGAAACGCTACAAACTCTAGACCTTTTTATGAATAATAAATTTCAAGAGGCGCTAGATCTCATGCAACCATGGTAAGTTAAAAAAATATTTTTACCCCCAAAGAAATAAAAAGACTATTAATTTTATGAACACAGTTTTAAAAATCATAATATTGTCAAATTTGTTGCAAGTTATTCAAAAAGCAAATGTAAAAATAAAAAAAACTGCACTACTTATGAGTTAAAAAAATAATTAAGTTTTATTGCTAAGTATGGTTTCTATTTGGTTGGCATGTAACCAGCTCGTTATTTTCAAACTTCGATCAAGTAACGATAAGCGGACACCCATATTGAACCATTAAAATAAATTATTTAAATTAATTTAAATATCTGATGAAAATATAAAGCAGTTACTGTCTAGGTAAGAAAAGATGCGTTAATTGGGTATGTTTCATGTCTCGATTGTCAACAGTAACGCTGAATGAAAATAAATACTTTCTCGAGCTTCGATTGATGAATCAACAGAGCGCGATAGGAGAAAGTGCATGAATGAAATCTGGAAGAAACTACGTCACCTAAAACAAGTCAATTTTAAAAATGACTAAATCTATATCAAACCATAAAATATCTCCAGTATACAACAGTGCTATATATAAATCAAAAAGGACATCTTACGTCAAAAAATATTCAAATACAAATGAATTTGGTGTTGTTTCATTACGAATTAGTTTGTTTAAAAATAATTCAAGTGCCTTTTGTAGACAGACAATAATGATTTAACATTTTAAGATACCGTTTTTTATTTCTTTATTTCAGGTCTCATTGCAGTTCATATCACGCCTTAGGAAAGTCTACAGTGTGCTTCATTCAAACTATACTATCATTCGATCCTGTAAGTCAAAGATTTATTAATATTTGCCATTTCAACAAATGGCTCTCTACCGCACGATTTAGGATAATTGTCATTAATTTTCAGGTTTTTTTAATGTCCAATAGACAAACTATCCTTGTTAATGAAATTGTGTTAGTAACCAGCATCTCTTTGAAAATTCGGTACAAATGAGAATTTCATTAAAATTAAGAAAAACTAACAGAGTTTAGGAAAAGTTAAGGTTATAAGATATTAGTTACTATATTCAGTTGAAATATTGTATTTAACAACCCCTAACTTTATTATTCAAATTCTTACAAATAAAAACTGTTATTCAATACCTGTCTGTCAGGATTACATAGTATTTACACTACCATAGATTTATAGATTTATTACATTTTAATCATGGAGGTAAATTAACGAAGTTTATGTTAACGAGTTTAGGGTAACTATTTCGCTTTAATAGAAATCTATTTACGGGATGTTTCGTTTGGTTTCTGAAAACTGGTGACTATAGTGACTTATAAAGTATACCTGGGATATAACTCAAGTTGCGTTTTAGAATGACTGTTTAACTTACTAACATAACTAGTAGTCAGAATGTTGCACCAAGTGGCAAGAGCACCAATGGAGTATCCCGAATAATTTGTTTGAGTGATATGTTAATTATTGAAAAATTTGGCCTAAGTCTACTGCCCTTTTCCGGATCTTTGTCAAACAAAATTCTCTTGCGTCATAAGTTAATCACTTAAGTTTCACTTCTCCCGAAGTTTGGAGCAAGATTGCACCGGAATCCTGGAGATTTCCAGCGGCCACCACTATTTAGAGATTGGAATTTACCATAACTTTGACGCACCGGTGGTAAAACCATAACTTTGACGCACCGAAAAAACGGTAAATCAACGCTCCAAATGGTGGTGCCAGCTAGAAAAATCCAGGATTCCATTGCAATCTCGTAAAAATGTTTAAAACTCTCTGATGGATACAGACGTATAAACCCTTCACCTGACTGTCAGGTTTTCTACCAACAAACATAATTTTTCAACCAAAAAAAATTAATGGTTTATTAATTTTAAAATTTAAAGCTTGAAAGAGCTATTTATAACCATCTGCTACGGATGTATAATTTTTTCAAAAAAATTTAAGAAATTAAATTTTCAGTTTTTTAATTTAAATCTGACGCAGTGAAAACAAGTTTACACTTCAGCCAGTTTGCTTATCCCTCAGCGGGTTAACTGTGTATTTAATGAATACTCATTTGCAGGATGACATCAGCCGGACGATGGAGGTGTTGAAGGAGAGCGTCGCCGTTTGCAACAGGCTGAGGAAGAAAGGGACGCTGCTCTATATTACCAGGTTGCTCAGGGGAGTCGACTACAACATGTACACCTCAGGTATAGCCATGGAAAGAATCCAGATGTCAACAAAGAGTATTTAAAATGTTTACTGCAAAACAACTAAATAAAAACTGAACTATTTAAAAAAAAATTATATTAATATCAAGGAGGACAAAACCAGCTAGGGATCTAAGCAGTGGAGGTTTTGTGTCAGTCTGACCAACTGACCGGACCCTCTACTGCATTGGTCTTGTAATCTGAAAGAGGCAATGAAGGCTCTGGTCCTCTTTGGGGGTCGTGCCTCCGAATTTAGTTTGGTTTATATAGGGGGAACTAGGGACATTTGACCCATAAGGATACATGACCCAATGCCTTTCCTACTTCAGAAAAATGCTAATATATATTGTGTAATACTTGTTAAAGTATAAATCGACTGCATTTGCACATCCATAAATAACGTTTTTTAAAAGTTACAAGCCAAAAACTACAAGTTGGGTCATATGTCCCTGGTTACCCCTACTGATACCAGTGTGTGTGTGTAGTGTAGTATTGCCGAACATATAACAACTTCTGGTAACTTCGGAACGTACAAAAGTATTTGGAGATTCCGATACATAAGTCTTCCATTTCCAAAAGATCGTATTTGTCTGGTGATACAACAAGCAATAAGGCTCACCAAACTCGGTCTCAAGTGATGCTAGGCTATCCAACTCTGGAGTTATCGCTTAGATTCTTCAGGTTAGATCAGTACATACCGGACCAATCGCTATCATCATTGACGACTGAGTTTACCTCAAGTTACTGCTTGTGTACTATCGCCCGGCAATTTCACCCTTTTGGAAATGGAACACTCGATAAAACCGAAGTTAACACTTGTGAAAAACTAATGCAATGATATAGTACTTTAATCCCATTGTTATTTGTTATTGCAGAGGAAGTCCATGCAGAGCTTTGTTATGCGGAGTGTCTTCTCCTGACAGCGCTACTGACATTTGTTGCCGACAATTCCTTTGTCAATTTCATCAAAGGAGGTTTGCGCATCAGAGCTTGCTACAGAGCATATAAGTGAGTCGAGTTATTTTTTTTTTTATATTACGTCATTTCATTTGGGAAATTTAATATAATTTAATCATCATTAATTGAAATTTTTTTTGATAGTTAATGATAGTGATAAATATAATAAGAATAACAGATTATTGGGAATTGTAGGAAAAGATTTCCAATACGTTCTTTAAGTTTATTGAATTCAGATCGATAGATACCGGTTTGTAAATGCGGTCAGTGAAAAATGCTAAAATTGTTTGTATCATTTACGAATATAATATTTTTGTATCTGGGACCATAAAAACTGATCACTTTTATAAATTTGTAATTTTTCCCTTTTAAAATTTTAAAAATGCAAAGCATCCTATAAAACTTTACATCATCAAATATTTTACAAACATCAAAATATTTTTTATTCTTTAGAGTCACATAAAAATGCACGGTTAAACTTGATTATATGAATGAACGCATGCCATACACTCTTAAAACAAAAGAGTGAAATCCACTCCTATAGGGGAAGTGCATTTTCGGCACCGGAAAGGAGTGAAAATTAACTCAGACTGAGTTAAAACCGCTCGTTTAAAGATTGTAGGACGTAGATTGTTTCTTTTATTTCTTTTACCCACTCCGCAAAAAGAGTGAAATCCACTTCTATAGGGGAAGTGCATTTTTGAAATTAACTCAGACTGAGTAAAACCGCTCGTTTGTTTTAAGAGTGTACTGCCGATTCCTGAATATGAAGAGTGTAGTGGCAAAATTTACATTCTCCAAAGTATGACTGAGGTGTAGGATCTGGTCTGTTCATCGGCGACTTTTAATAACGGTGAATTCAATTGACGAAGTTGTCAATGGACGGACTGCACCCTATATCTTAGTTATACTTTGGAGATAGTGAGTTTTGCAATTACACCCTTCATATGACTGCACTGAAAACTGACCACTGCATCGAAAAAAATAATTAAATTGAAATTTCATGATAATATCTTGGCATATTAGCTAACCTACAGTCTGAAAATGATCAGACAAAGGTATTTCAACTAGTTTCTGTTCATCGTTTTTGACATGAAACGATGTATGTCATACAGTCAACAATGAGAGCAGTTTTTATCCACCTGTTATACGTACTCACTCAGTGTCGAGAAAAAGTTCAGTAGATTCAAAAACCTGCTAAAAGCCTACTTTGGGTAAGGCTGTTATTTATCTCTTCACTAAATTTCATGTCGCAATAAAGTTAGGATGTTCGAAAAGTTACTATCATGTTTTCTCTAAGAATCATGCTTCTCACCAACTTCACAAGACAAGTAATGAGTTCATTAACTCTCTTCTTTGAAACATTTATTTAGCTTGTTTACAAATAATAATAAAAAAGTGTTTGAGAATTTGAACATCATTATGAGCTCTAGAAAATTCCTAAGATGCAATAAAAATAACTTTAAAGGCTTAAAGAAATCTTATAAGTTATTAGATGAATGATGATCACTTTTAAAGGTTAAACATTTTATGGTATCGCTTGAAGGCAAAGTTGTGTAGCAATGTGGTTAGCCTTAATCCAATGCAATAATAATAAAATAACATGGTAAAAAACTTTATATTTTACTTTACTAGCACTTTCTAAACACATCATTCTTGAACACATCAGATCGAATAATAAAGAGTTAATTATGTAAATGGAACTAAGATTAAAGTCTATGGAGATGTAATTTATTATTAAAGGTTATGGAGTGAACTAAATCTCATACTCAAATAAAAGCAATGTTAACTTCAAAAAGAAAAGTAGCTAGTTAGGAATGGTTAACTGAAAAGAGTTTTACTTTCTACACCATTTATTGTTGTTCATGTATTTAAACTTTTCTTAAGACAGAATCATGGGGACGGGGAGTAAATTGAGTGCGTCTATGGAACGGTATTTTATAATTAAAACCCTTAAATTAACGTTGAAAAACTTAGAAACATACTAACTAGCCACGCAAAATGAAAATGGAAAGTAATTGAACATACCAAGTCGAAAATGTAAAACTGACGAGTAGTATGTAAAAGTAGCATCAGGAAAGTCTATGGTTTAATAGGGGGGGAAAAAATAAAGCATTTACTATATGAAAATTTATCAATACAAATTCAAAATCAAGTTATTAAGAATAAATAAACCGTGGAAGGAAAGTATGGGTGAAGTTGGGGCTTGAAAGCTACATCACTAGATTTCATATTTTTTTCCTAAATGAAACTACCACAAAACATTTTTGCTGAGCCTAAAAATAAGATAATGCGTAGCTCCTAAAATAAAAACAAAAACAACAACCGAATAATGTCTCGTTTTTATGGTCAGTTAAGCATGACACAGTTGTGGGTCGGTATATTTATGTACCTCAGTTGATAACAGGCCTATGTCCAATGTTATAACATAGACCATTGACCCTTTTTCGGCAAAGTTACATATTTATATAAAGAATGAGAAATACATCAGGCGTTATTCACAGTGTCCGCATTTGACGGACTGTTGTCAGTACAATAGATAGACTCTTTCTGTGGCCTTTGTTTACTAAAGTAACAACGAAACATGAAAGTGGTTACATTTTATAAGGTAAATGAGTTAAAAACACTCACACACACATTTCGTTTCGCATAAAAATGTAACATTTAAGTGGGATTTTAGGTTAGTTTATTTAGTTTTACATTACCTTTTTATCTTGGTTTTACTTATATAATATTCGTAAGAGAATTACATTTTTAATGGAATTTTTAGTTGTAAATAGCCGAGATTTTTAAAACCTGTTTCAAAAAGTTGCCACTGTTGTGAAAGTTTTTATAATAATAGTGGCGGCTAGTTAAAGCGTTAAGGAAGTAAATACGGACTCTGGAATTTAATAGTCCATCAAGAATATTCCTTTCCAGACAAATTATGGTATACAGTTTCATTATACCGTCAAATGGAGTAACTTTGGCCCAAACATAAAACATTAGTAATGACTTTCTTCTAGAATATTTTTTTACTCATAGTTCAAGGCAGATTTATTGCCACTGCTTGAGAAAGACAAGAACATTTTTAAAGAGTGAAATTAATGAGAAGTTATTAGCTTGAAAAGTTTGGGAAATCAGGGCCAAACTTACTCCATTCGACGCAAATAATAAGAATTAGGTGTTTAGTTTATAAGATGCAATTGAGTATAGAATCGTTTTTAAGTTAGAAAAACTAACATTTGCCAAAAGTTGAATTGGTCAAAAGAGAAGAATCTCATATTGATAATCATATCGCATCGTGCGCGGAAAAGTGAACTATCGGGAAAATATGACTTTTCGAGTTATAAATGCTAAAATATTCAAAATTTAAATATCCAGCGATAAGAGCAAATCTGAAATAGATTGATATGAATAGTTGGAATACAGTTCGCAGATCCATATTTTTCTGTAATGAAATGCAGTGGAAAAAATAAACTTCAGCAGATTTTTTGATTAGCTCTTTGCCGATTGGTCACTTTTCCAGGAACGGTGCGATATTTTCTCGGGAATCGCAGTATAAGAACTTCTCTATTATAAAGAATGGGAAAATTGTCTGAAACATAGCAATGATAAAGTGGCGTGGTTACAAAAGGCACAGTTTATTTCCGCGATCGCATGGACAGTTTTTGTTGAGACTGATTGTTTACTTGCTTAGTTAACCTTCAAACTAACCAATCAGAAGCCGTAAAAGCTGCTCTAATTCGGGCGGACAGGTAGGGGGAACTAGGGACACATGACCCTACTTGTAGCGTTTGGCTTGTAACTGTTAAAAAACACTATTTATGGATGTGCAAATGCAGTTAATTTATACTTCAATAAGTATTACACAATATATATTAGTATTTTTCTGAAGTATTAACTGTAATATTAGTAAAATATAAATTATTTAAAACTTTAGTTTTGGGTCAAGTATCCCAATGCATATGGATACATGACCCATCCATTAGGGATACGTGGCCCAACCCAAAAATTTGGTAGTAAGACTTAAAATTATCAAATACTGTTACCTAATAACAAAACTAACCTCATATTATAAAGTTTAAATAGATTTTATAGTTTTTTAAGACAAAATTATTACTTCTTATTTTAATCACATTAATTATGCTTATATTAACGAACTTATCAAATTTAAACGTAAAATCTTGTCTATTTACAAAACTGGGGATTCTGTTATTTTTCAGAGAAAATACAGGTGATTGAAGAATCGCTTCTATTTGATCAATATCAACTTGGGATGTATTAAACATTTCAGGCCATTTAAAACATTTTCCATTGATTCTTTCTGCATACTGAATTGTAAGCTCATTAAAAAAAATTCCTTGTACTTTCTCAACAAACCTGGTACCCCGTTAAGAACCCAGTCATTTACTTTTGGGACTCCCGTGATTAAAAAAAATATTACTTGGTCTACTTCTGTCTACTTTTGTGTTGTTTACTTGGGTCACGTATCCTTAATTGGTTTGGGTCAAGTATCCCTAGTTGTACTTTTTTATTAACCCCAAAACAGATACATTTGCGAATAATTACATTAGCACTATTATGCACGTAATTGTAGCTAATAGCATGAACAAAACAAGTAACAATAAGAAAAAATCTTTCCTTTAAACCAAAAAAGTAGACCGAAAAATCTTACGGCACCAAAAATTTACTTTCAGTGCATGAAAACGTATTTCTTCGTATAGCTAAACACGTACGCAAGGATTCAGCTGGTTGTTTTCACCATGTGATCAGCTGAATAAAAGGAAAACAGTGATGCCACTTCCAACTCATAAAACTTTTTCAATGCTGAGAAAAAGGCATCGGGTCATGTATCTTTATGGGTCAAATGTCCTTAGTTCCCCCTACTGTCTAATCAAGCTTTAAGAAAAAAACTAAGGTTTTATATTTTTAACTAATTTATTTCTTATCCAACCAATCAAATCGATCTAAAGGAAGCTATAAATTGAGAAACATCAACAAATGATAAGAAAAAGACGACAAATGATAAGTTTAAAGATAATAAAAAGAAGAAACTGGAACAGTTTTTAATATAAGACATTACAGAAAAATATGTTTATATAAAAAAATAAATTATTGAGCTGTCAATCAAATAGTGATGGTGATGAAAAAATAAAAAACACTTATTCCAATGTTCTAATTTGTTTTGATGCGATTGGCAGGCGTTTATTAATCAAATCGCTGATTGAGTACGTCTTTTTATAGCTGTCAATAAATTATGCTAATTTTTAACAAATAAGACAATTGTATTAAATATTCATTTATTTCTCCAATCATTCAATCTACTTAAAAGAAAATATCATTGAATAGTTGCCTTAGATTTTGATTGATCGTTTTGGATTCTAAGGGTAAGATAGAAGTACAGTGTTTTGTAATTTAGAACTACAGTTGATTGAATAACGTTATGGATATTTAATGAATGAATATTTAAACTAGGCAAAAGATTAATAATAAAGAAGAATATAAAAGATTTTATCCTTGATAACCTTTTATCATTTCATTGGTCTACCAATTTTTGATTCATTATGAATGCAATTACGATATTGAATTTTTTTTCTATTTTAGAGAAGCTGCCTTGATTTTGGAAAATCGGAAATGGGAAGACGAAGAAGACAGACGGCATTACGAGAGTGGTGTTCGAATGGGCTTAGGAATATTTTATTTGGTAAGAAAACACCTTTTCGCGATAAAAGAAGGCAAAAGAGCAGTGATGACATAACTTCTTATATAAAAATTAAAATACTGCCTTGCAATATTTTTGTTGTTGTTGTTGTTCCTTATCCTCCACCTGTCTGACGGAGTCAGACAAGATCCAATAAATTGTTGACCCCCAAAAAGTCGATGACAAGAAGTGGAGAAGCGTATAAGTCCTCCTTGGAAAGACCCAAGCAGTCTAGGATATGTTCGGCAGAGGCCTGCTGAGCTTCACATTTGGAGCAGACAGCGAAAGTTTGATAATATAATTGAAAGTTTGAAAATATTTTTGTACACAAGTTTGAATGTAATAATCTGAAAATATTAAGGAATCCGTTTTTTAGTCACTATAACATTCTTTAACAATTAATTTCAAACGCAGATTTATTAGTATTTAATAAATATTTCGAATTATTTTTTAGGTTGTATCACATTTGCCAACTAGGATAATTAGAGTTCTAGAGATGATAGGATTTTGTGGCGATAAAGTAAGTTAATTTTTTCTATTTTAAGACTTAATACTGTATCGTACTAATTTAAAAGTTTCGTTGGCAAACACTTAACAATTTCACTATCATATATTTATTTTAAACCTACTTAAAGAGCATTGTATATTTACAAGGTGATAAGGTTAGTTCAGAAAAAACAATATATGTTCCTAAAGTCAGTTTACAAAACGGTAGGAACATAATATCTTAATGTAAAAATGGAATTTGTATGACATTTAAGATGATTTTTTTGGAAATGCGTAACGGGACGATGGTTTCACTAATTCTTATCTACTTAAGATTACAAAGGATTCTTCTTGTTGTGTTTCAATACATTAGATTCCTTATATTTTTTTATGTCATTTGTTTCCAAAATTTCTCTTATAAGATTCTGCCAATAAAAGAAAAAAATCATTATTATTATTTTTTTAATATCACTGTTCAAATATTTGATATCTCGTGACTTTCACAAACACAAATTTACGATCTTATTTCTATTTTTATTATCTTCAATAAAATTCTTCGATGGAACTATCAACTGATTGCTCGAGTAAATGAGATAAGAAAATAAATAATTCTTAGAAATCTTTTATTAAAAATACCTTTTCTCTCGTAAAATCCTCTTCCACAAACGCGGAGCATTTGTAATATTTTTTTCTCAAGTCTTGGCAAGCCCTGAGGCAGTGCTTTTGACGACAGGAGTTCAGACGCGTTATTTGAAAATATTAGTTATTTTCTGTTTATTTCATTTTAAAGAACACTGTCTAGCATAATAATTTTAGAGGAGTATTTCACTTAAAAAACTTAACATTTTAAATTCTATTTAAATATGGTTTATAACAGCAGGGAATAAGAGTCAATGGTAAAAATGGTAATAATATATTTTCATATTGTACTGAGTTAGCACAAATCACTAAATGAATACATCAATGGTATTTCGTTTTTTTTTTAATAACATAATTTTTGTATATATATTTATGTGATGCCCTTTGATAATTTTTTGAATGGTGCGTTTATTTGCATTTCAATTACGCTCTTTTTAAATTTTAAATGAAATGATCAGATATTTGTTTAAAGTCAATTTAATGAACCAGCGTATCCAAACTTGAGTACACGTAAAGCTAAATTTGGACAAGTGCGTTCGAACTCTTGATTTTCCAAAACATAAAATAGTTTTGTAAAAATAACAAACCATTTTCAAAACATGTTTGACTATCTAATGAATAGTCGTCTACTTTTCATGATAAACAGATAAAAAAAAAAAGAACCTGCTAATATCTTTCACATCTCTATAACCAGTGTATGATGTTTTATGATCAAAAGAGGAGTTTTTTATAAAAGGAATCGTAATTCGATCTAGATCACCGAGCACCACTAAGTTTATACGAACGATTTTACTATGCCTCGTATGTCTAGTGAAGTAAAACGTGATTGATTACGTTGATCATTTTGATTGAGAAAATAGGTGAATGCAAGATATCTTGCAGAATAATTTTTTTAGAACTTTGACTTATGCAATTACGAAGTTGAAATAAATAATTTCCTTAGCCAAAAGCTAAATATAAATGTGCATATCTATGATGGGAATCATTGTTGCGTAGAATCCAAAGATATAAATTCACCTATATCTTTTTTTGAAGGGATTTTTTTAATATCTTATCATGTCCTGCAATGCTGTACTCAGAATTCTTTTGCAACTTTTGGTCTACTTTTGTACTGTCCTTATCAGAATTTAAATACGTTGGAAGAAAAATATTTTTAGGCTAAAAACGACATTGCATTGCTTTTTTTCCAGAATATTTTGTTCAGCAATTCCAAGTTTAAAATTAAATATATGAGAGTGGTTTGAATTTGTAAGAAGTATTTTAATAATAATTAAAAGAGTTTCTATTTATTACTTCAAGTGAGTAAGTGTCTACCAATTATCCCAAGCTATTCAACCAATACCTTTCCCAAGTACAAAATGTTTAAAAAAAAATATTGGTAAACTGACCCTATATTTCTGCCTTAAATATGTGCATTTTTGAAAGGTCACAAACCGAGACACGTAACCTTCATAATGAAGTCAGGGTAGAATTCGCCTCCCCATACCCACTTTACATTACTCATAATAACAGCATACAAATGCGCTCCTTCTTGAACTATCGTAACATTCCCACACGTAACACATTACTTAATTAATGCCCTGCAATGCTTCCAACCGTTACAACCCTAACTTCGGGCCTCTTTTAAAGTCACCTGTTATTACGTGAGGAATTTTCATAAATATCTAAATCTTGAAACAGGTGTGATTTTTTATTGCTTTATGAGGAAGAAAAAAGTTTGTAAACTAACTGTCCAGTAAAAGTTTTAAAGATGTTAATAAACAAAATGTGGTACAGTTTAAATTAATGCTTCAACATGGCACATTGGTAATTTTAATTGAACTCTATTTTGGTAATTTTAATTGAACTCTATTTTGGTAATTTTAATTGAACTCTATTTTGGTAATTTTAATTGAACTCTATTTTGGTAATTTTAATTGAACTCTATTTTGTTAATTTTAATTGAACTCTATTTGTAATTTTAATTGAACTCTATTTTGGTAATTTAATTGAACTCTATTTTGTAATTTTAATTGAACTCTATTTTGTTAATTTTAATTGAACTCTATTTTGTTAATTTTAATTGAACTCTATTTTGGTAATTTTAATTGAACTCTATTTTGGTAATTTTAATTGAACTCTATTTTGGTAATTTTAATTGAACTCTATTTTTTAGTTTTAATTGAACTCTATTTTGATAATTTTAATTGAACTATTTTTAAACATTTGATAATTTTCGTTAGGTATTATTAATAAAAGGAAGTTCATTTTTTTTTGTTTTGGATAGTAAGATTTAATAAGTACTTAATTAAAAAAAGTTTTATTCATATGAAAGACTCATTCAATTATTATTTTTAATTACTTATTCAGCATAGATAATTTTAGAGTAAAACAACTTTATTACTTTGATTTCATTTTGAATAGAGCAGTTATAAATTTTCCATGTGCAATTCGAATTGCGTTTCAAATATCAATGTTTATGAGCAATTTACTATTTTTTGTTGTTTTTAAAACAAATCTAACTTTTATAAAAAAAAAACAGTTTGTTTCTCAAACAAAATAAGGAAAAGTGTAGTTACGTCTACGTGTATTACCATAAAGAAAAACTAGGACTTGCAGAAAATAAAAAGATTTTTTAAAAAAAGGAGACATAAAAAAATGAATCTCAGAAACTATCAAATGTAAAAAATGTGTGGTTTTGAAAGGAACAATTTTTTTTGATCGAATTAAAAAGAAAAGACTTTTTAAAAAAATTCAAGCTTGAATAATCTTTTTTAGTATTTGGTTTTTAAGTTTTTGTCTTGGCTTTAAGTTTTTTTAACATTTGGTGTTCCTTTTGTTTTAGGAAATGGGACTTCAAAACATGTACGACTCGGTAGCACTGGATGGATCTCTGAGATCACCTCTAACCGCACTGTTCCTACTTTGCTATAACACTATTATAACATATTTGTTTGGTGAGTATTTACTGCAAAACAAAAAGATTGTTGCAAAGAGATGTAAGAAAAACAAAATTTATTTAATTAAAAATAAAGACAAACGCATATTAAAATTAAACACAATGGGAATGTTTCAGCTGATGTAACGTTCTTGTTTTAATTTTTCTCCGTACTGCAATATCATAGATTGTTTCGATTTTATTCTCAAAATGAACGAACTATTCGTCTGCTCTGAGTTCTTTACAACATGCAACTTGTTTTTATCTAGGATCAGAATGCGGAAATAGATGAAAAGAAACTTTTCTTTCTATGCAAGCTTTCTTTATTAAATGATTTGAACAACCAGCAGCACAGCAAAAAGTTGGCATTTTAAAAAATTAATAACTAAAATATTCTTAGAAAACTCACTTTCGAATACCAAAACAAAAGTAATTCCCGAAAAATGAAAACAAGACAGCGGAGCTGTTGTCACCCACGACGTGAACCATCCCCATTAAGACAATTAAAAAATAGATAAACACATATAACAAAAAGAAATCTCGATATTAACTTTGGCCATAGCAGTTATCTGCCCGCAATTAAATTTAAATAATCGTTTAGTCCCGGTTTGATATTTTTGGGGTTGCAAAACGTAGCATTCTTTATTACACCAAATTAAAATATGTTGCAAATCTACAGAATAAAAACATTAGTTTAGGAAAAACTTTTAGAAAAAAGAATTTAGAGTAGTATAATAACATGAAGATATTTTTCAAAAAACAAATTGACTTCCAAATTTAAAACTAACACATTTTATTGTTATCGATCATAATCAACTAACAGAGATCAAACCCATTAATCCATACATGGAATTACTTGGACGTTATCCTTTTTTTGTATTTACGAGAACCTCATAATGACTTATTCTTTGGTTCGCCAACAGAAGTGAATTAAAAAAAATATTAAACAAAAATTATATTTTCAATTTCATAGGACTTGCCGATGGGGATTTGGTGTCGTCGGAATATATTGTTAAAAACATGTTAAAAAGGTATCCTAGAGTAAGTGTTGTATTTTTAATAATTTCTAATGTATACAAATTGGAAAATTAACATTGAGGGAAATCTTTATACTTAAAATTAGCACAGGACTTCTCTAAATGTGTTTTTAATACTATTGTTATCTATTTTATTTGTATGAAAATTGATAGATATATTGATGGATTGATATCCATAAAATATAAATATTGTGTAGTGCAAAGACGAAACATATTTTATAGGGTGCCCTCTATCTATTTCTACATGGTCGACTTTTGGAAGTAAAAGGTGAATTTGATCAGGTAATTATTATCTCATTCTTTATAATGATGAAATATAGCTCAGATGGTTATACTTGGTGTAAAATATGTTTACATGTCTGCAAAAAATTAAAATGCTTATCATTCGAAAAATATTTCATGCAATTAAAAAAAATGACTTAAAGTGATGTCCATTATAAAACTTCACACAATATCGTACGATGAATTTCCGATATCTAATCTGTATTGAAATTTGTAAATAATATAGAAATATATTGCATAGATGATAAAAAAGTTTTTTGTGCTGATAGAGGTATTTAGATGCTCATTAATTGCTCGGTAACATCAGAATACTTTATAAAAACTTTAACTCATTTATATACATACATATAGATACATCACATCACAATTAAACATGCATATAATTACTATTAATTTAAGTGCAATTCAAATTAATAGTTTTTAAGAGGGATTGTCAGTACCATAGAGCTAATGCATTAGTTAGTCCCATTGAGCTAATGCATTAGTTTTGGAATCACAACTTCCGCAGAAGTATTGCTTTGCCATGTTAGCCCTTTTCCCCCACGTATGGGAATCAACATAACATCGAAATGAAACAAATTTGAAACAAAAATGTTATCTAGTTATTTAATTATATATTTTTGAAGTTTAAAAATGCAAAAAATATACAGCAGATGGCCACACCAATTTTAAAACTTTATCGATTAATAATTAAATAACCGAATGTTATTTTCTTTTCAATTTTGTTTTAATTTGATGTTATGATGATTCCCATACCTGGTGAAAATGGGATAACATGACAAAGCAATTCTTTTGCAAAGTTGTGATTTCAAAACTAATGCATTAGCTCTATGGGACTGACAGTCCCTCTTAATAACGTAATTTTGTTACTTTTTTTTAATATTCTAATGAAAATTTATTCGTTCTAAACTTTCGAAAATATTTAAAAGCAAAATATCATACTATTCCATTAATAATAATTGCATAATGTCATTATAATTTCGAAATCCTTATTAATAACTGAATTCAGAGCATTATTTGCATTATTTTACTAATAAGAAAATAAATCTTAAGAATTATTTCTTAAAATTCATCGTTTTAATTTATTTTCTCTTTAGGCAATCAACCTTCTTTTAGATTCCTTGACTGTACAGGATACATGGCGTCAAATGAGAAATTTGGGGTCTTGGGAAATAATGTGGTGCTATAGGTAAGAAATGTTCATTTTTTAACGCTATCTTCCTTATTTACTTATTTTATTAATTTATATCAACCATAATGGGAATGTTTCAGATGTTGTAATGCTCTTGTTTGATTCTAAAAAAAATGGATTTCGAACATTGGTCCATCTGTCTATCTGAAACCACTCTACAGAACGAACTACAAATTTGATACACGAGTTTCTAGTATCTGTTGGACGTCATAATAAAATTTTCGAAAAAATCGTGCATGTGTGAATCGTGTATGTGTGTTTTTTTGTCAAAAAAAACTTTTCAGTTTAAAAGGTATTGAAATTAAGTGAAAGGGAATAGATAATGCAAATATATCCCTTAAATGTGTATGATTTATTGAGTGGTAATTAAAAGTCATGTTCAATCTAAGTCCATGCCTAATTTTTTTTATTCTAGTACAAACTATTTATTTTTTGTTCAGCTTCAAGTTCGAGTGGAAGAACGCCCAGACGTATCTCGATTTCCTTCGAACGGAGAGCCGCTGGTCACCGGCTATCTACACATACGCTTACGCCCTCACGCTCTACATGCAGTACGTAGAAGACGGACGTAGAAACGAACTGAGACTTATGGAGATACACGACCTCATGAAGTTTGTAGAACAATAGCATTTTTTCTTCTGTATTTATTACCATAACAATTCTTTTGGATGTAATAAGTGTTTTAAGATGTTTCTAAAAGTAAAACCTTAAAAAAATTATTAAGGTGATTTAAAATAAAAACATGAACCGAATTGAAAGCTCAAATATTCTGTGAAAAGAACCAAAGAAAAGAACTATATTTTGAAGAAAGAGATGATCAAAATTATACCCTTTTTTCTTGTATGCATGGACGACTGTAAATCGTTAAAAATATATCTACTTATATTCACTAACAGATGGCAGCACAAAACATTTTCACTCTAAAAACTTAGATATCCAATTTATACAGTATAAAGATAGGAATTTTTTACTTCTTTTTTTCTAATTTTATCTAAATACTTTTGAAAGTAAAAATATTTTGTAATACATTATGTGATATTTTAATAAATATTTTTGTGAAACTTCTTTGAAAACAAATTGCATTTGAGTGCATATTTTTCCCAATTAAGTGATATTTTTTTAAAGATGTATATTGCTTAAAAGTCAATATGCATATCAATAAAAAATTAGAAAATTTAGTAAAACTGTCGTAATGTTTAAAATTAATAACCCCTGTTGTTATTTGTGCGAGACACCAATTTCTATGAACCCAACTCCATATAATAAGGAACTTTACTAATACACAGGGCAAAATTATTTTTTATTTACAATAAACCTTTTTTTTTTAAATAGGAAAGTCCCTGGGTTGAAACAGAAATTAGCAGGAAAATCATTTCCATTGGAGAAATTTGTTGTCGCTAAAGCCAAAAAGTTCGTAGCTCAAGACGACAGACTACTCTTCCCGTTCTTTGTAAGTAATGAATTCTATCAAAATGTATTTATAAAAAATAAGTATAAACAAATGTTCTTAAGAAAGATAATTTAAGTATGATAATTCAATAACTATGATTTCAATGTATCCAATTATTCGTAACCCTATAAAGTTCGGGAGATAACAAAATTATAACTTATATTTAATGTGGAATACTCTAGATAATTACATTATTTTGAACAATTTGAATTTTTAGTTGTGCAAAGAATCCTAAAGAAAACAAAAACTCCTCCATTTTTCTCTTTCTCTTGTTTTACTTTTTAATCCTATTATATTATTTAATATAACCGTACTTGAAACAACAAGAAATTTTCATTTTCTCATCAAATCGATATCGATATACACTATTTTCGATAATTGCACACATAAATTTGATCCGCATTTTCTTCTATTCCTAAAGATACGCATATTTAACATTCAAGTGTTGGTGCATTTTCTATTTCAGCATCCTTAAGGGGGAATGGACGCGCTGGACCGGGGGTCTCCAAAGCAAAGTGCTTCAGTGTTAATCCTATGGAGAAAAATTATTTTCTCTGCCACATTTCTCCGGCTGTATTGAATATTTTTTTATGTGATAAATGTAGCTGATTTACAGGTCCCGACCTTCCCACTTTTTGAAATTGGTTCGAATATTTTTTAAATTTTCAATAAATAATTTTACACAAAATATTCGAAGCAATTACAACAAGTGGGAAGATAGAGACCTGTAAGTTATCTAAATTTATTATTTTTTAAAAAAACCGTTTGTAAAAATATTCAATACAGCCGGAGAAATGTGGCAGAAAAAATAGTTTTTTCGCCATTGGATTCACACTGAGGCACTTGAGTTTGGAGACCCGCGGTCCAGCGCGCCCATTCTCCCTTAATGAATAAATTCTTCTTTTACTTATCATCGCCTACGTTTCGGATTAAAGAAATAATGGAAGCAATCTCGACCAATGCTTTCTATAAATCGAGCCCATTTAAATAGCAATCTACGCACGGCTATCTTAAATATTTGTATTACTTTATAGATTGCAGGCCAGATATCCGTAATTTATATTAGGTCCTGAAAGAGCATTTGAGTCAGACTTTACTTTAAAAGTGGTATATATAACGGCTTTTGGTTTTAGAAAACGCAATATACTAGTATTTAACACATCCGCATTGCTGATATAAATATTTAATGAAATTTCGGAGCGCAAAAAACATTTATTGTTTGTGTGAAGATTTGTGTATTTAAAAAATAATTTTTTATATTATTTTATAAATAAAAGTAACTTTGCATCCTTACTCGGCTTGTTAGAGTAAGACTCCGCTAGAGAGAGACTCGGCATAAAGCCGAGTCTCTCTCTAGCGGAGTCTAATAAGAATGCGTAATTATATCGTGCTACTCTTTAAAAACGCATAAAAGTTTAGAGAAATAATGAATTATATTAGTCATATAGATTTAATGCAGTATATTTGAAATCGCCAACGTATTACTTTATATATTAAGAATTTTTTTTCGCACGAAGTATGAAAATAGTTATAACAAAACAGATTTCAAGTGGTAATATTATCCAATTATTATTTTTTAAAGTTTTAAAGCAACTATAGTTTATCAAGAGATGTTTCCATTGTATTAAAACTTAACAAAAAAATCAATATTTAAATAACCGGATAATATTTTTTCCTTAAATTGTTTTAGTATTGTTGTTTAAATAACCGGATATAGTTTTTTTCTATTTAGTATTGTTTCGTAAATAACTGGATAATATTTTCCTCAAATTTATTTAGGATTGTAGTTTAAAATAAATAGCCAGATAATATTTTCCCCTCTAATTTATTTAATAATATTTAAATAAGCAAATAATATGTTTTCCATAAGTTTATTTAATATTGTTGTTTCAATAACTGGATAATATTTCCCCCAAATTTATTTAGTACTTTGGTTATTACTATCTTAATATCTGGTAAAATTTTAAAGCAATAATTTGAAAAGTATTGTTTCTTCAAATCTAATGCATTAGGTCTACGAGACTGAACCTCCTTCTTAACCTCTGAGGGATACAAACGAATAAACGCGTCATCTTAAGGAGGAATGGGCGCGCTGGATTGGGGGTCTCCAAAGTAAAGTGCATCAGTGTTAATCCTATGAAGAAAAAAAAATATTTTCTCTGCCACATTTCTCCGGCTGTATTGAATATTTTTACAAGCGGATTTTTTTATGTGATAAATGTAGCTGACTTACAGGTCCCGACCTTCCCACTTTTTGAAATTGGTTCGAATATTTTTTTTTAATTTTCAATAAATAATTTTACACAAAATATTCGAAGCAATTTCAAAAAGTGGGAAGATACCTGTAAGTTATCTACATTTATTGTTTTTAAAAAAACCGTTTGTAAAAATATTTAATACAGCCGGAGAAATGTGGCAGAGAAAATAGTTTTTTTTCTCCATTGGATTAACAATGAGGCACTTGAGTTTGGAGACCCGCCGTCCAGCGCGCCCATTCCCCCTTAATGTCAGGTTTTCCAGCAACACACAAAATTTAAAACATCACATAAAAATTTCGAATTTTTTGAAATTTTAAATTTGAAGTATGGATAATTATTATTATCTGCTATGTAAATAAAAATTTGTCAAAGTTAGAGAAATTAATTTATTTTCTGTAAAAAAGTTTAAATTTTAAACTCATGCAGTGGAAACAATTTACACGTCAGCCAGGTTACTTATCCCTCAGAGTTTTGTTTTCGTGTTATTAATGACCTAACTTATTTTGTATGTCGCAGGAGATGATGTACGTTTTCAACGTATTTCCCATGTTCAAGAACCACCCAGAGACCCTCCACAGGATGCTGTCGGCCATTGAAAAGGACGCACCTACACTGGACGAAGGAAAAGGTAACTGGTTAAGAAACTCCGCAGTTCCCTTACTAACTGCTCAAAACAATTAGGGGAGCACTTTGCGTACTTTTGCTTACCCTTTCAGTCCCAACTTCTTATTTTTTATTCTAAAAATCTAAAAGTTGTGAAATAGATTCATTATGCATCTAGAATGAAATGGTAAAAAACAGGGGGAAATTTTTTTTAAACCAAAATTTAAGGGGGGAAATAATGGAATCGTAACTTGAATAAATTATAACAGTCATTTTTTCAAAACTTTATTTGAAAAAAAGAGGTAAAATCAATTTTTAAACGTCCAAGAAAGCAAGCGTGAAGAATTTAGGGTCAATTTATTTCATAAAATTGTTTCAGAGTGAAATTTATTTTACCGTTTTTCATATTTTCATTTAATTTAAACAAACATTATTTAATTCTTCAAAAGACATGATTCTTCCACCCAACGATAAATAAGTGCGAGCTCAACTTAGTGAGAGAAAAAAATCGCAATCTGATGATACTAAATGGAATCATTGGGGGTGAAAGGGTTTAAACCATGAGTTCCCCTAATTGTTTTGAGCAGTGTATATACGAGGCCATTTGACGAACCAAAAATAGGGCTTGTTTTTTGTGACCAGGTTTCATAAATAGTTTTTAAATGCCTTACTGGTAACACCGATGGACATCTACGAGTAGCATAAAATATGACAAGAAATGTATGGTTTAATGTGCAGCAAGAATTAATTTGATGCCCATTGTCAACAGAATGATACAACCTCACGGTACGGTTGTGTGTTTTACTCTTAATTACTTAGTATGAAATATATGGTAATGAAAGTATTGGGATGGTCGAAATGGAGATTTTGTGTTTTCTACACGTTCTGGAGATCGTTGATTAAAAAAATAGCATTGGTCCGTCTGTCTGCCACACTAAAGCTCGAACTAAAATAGCTACGGATATGGCGGTACACGAGCTTCTAGTACCTGTTGGACATCATATTAAGTTTGGTTTAGTTTGAATTATCGTCGCACTAGAGCTACACGAGGGCTATTGGCGACGGGCGTCGTATTTTTGAACCACAGTCAAGTGACGAGCCGACACCTGAGTAGGCACCCAACGCAACCGTTAAGGGCGACATCGTACGCAGCGTTGGGACTTTGAAGCATATTTAACGTGCACTCCCTCTACATGGGGTATTATCCGTCGGACATTTTTGGCTGCACGGGCGGTTTATAGGTCGGCAGTTATTTTGGCGATGCCCGGACCCGAACCTGGGACCATGCTAGGCGAATGCCTAACCGACTGGCCCCCATATTAAGATTTTCGAGAAATTCACGCAGGTCCATATGAATTTTTTGGTTTTAAAGGTATTGCTGTACACAAAAAAAGAAACAGACTTCAAATTCGGTACACAAGTTTCCAGTACCTGTCGGACATAATAAGGCTTTCAAGAAATTCGCCCATGTGCAAGTGGTAGTTGCAACCGAACGATTTAGGTTTTAAAGTTTTTGAAAGTATTTTAAAGGATATATAATTAATTACCTTTAAATGTATTGATTGGTAATTGGAAAGTCGTGTAGTGTTACACAACACCTTTCGTTTGACATCTATATTCATTTTATTATAAAATTTTTATTTAGCATGCGTCGTTATAATGCTGCAAACTGCTAAGGTCAGCTCCGAGACTAATCACCACTTTTCCATCTCTTCAAGAAGCGTAGAATTATTGATTCCTCAAACTAAACTTTTTGACGGAGGGTAATTTTTATTCTTTTTCAGAAATAACATATGAGGAAGCAGAGGATTATTGTTTGTCGCTGATTCTGAAAGCCGTGTGCTACAAGACGCTGGGAGAGACAGACAAAGCCAAAACTTATTTCCAAGAACTGCTGAAATAGTTAGGAAGTTTCATTTATTATTTTATTTTCCTTTATTTAAATATAAAAGGCATAAATGTTCTTCTTTAATTTGACACTTTGTTTTTGAACAGGCAGATGTCCCAATTTACATTTTTAAACACTTAGTTAATTATGGTCACCTAAATGTTTCACTATAATACAAATAGAAATGTAATATAAATTGATCAATGAAAGCTAATATTTTAAAAAAAAAGTATGCATATATTTAGTATTAAACTACCTCGTAATTAATAGCAAAAACTGGTAAAAAGTAGGGTTCCGACATCCCTGAGCCACTGGTGACAGTTGCAAGAAAATTCGACATCATTCCAAAGACAAACCAAACATGCCACAAAACAAACATCAAAACTATTCTCCAAGCAACAATAAAGAAGTGTCAGACGGATAGACCGACAAGCGCATGTCTTTTCGTTAATGAAACAAAAACAGGACACAAAAACAGAACAGAATTTACCAGATGAAGACAAATGATGTCTGCATCATCATGTGTGTTCTTATGCTCGGCGAGTCCATAAGTTTTTGGAAGGCATTTATCACCAGTGCCGTGATAGGTTGCTAAATATCATTAGGGGCTCTTTGTCATCAATCAACTTTTAGTTGAGAGTAGAGCTCTTCTTCTGTGTTGCATAAAAACACCTCGGATTATGCGGAGGTAGGTGAACTTAGGAGTTATTAGTTTTTTCAGCTGACAAATAGTTCTACGGTGGAGTAGGAGTAACGTGCTATTTAAAATTAGGATATTTGGTGTGCAATAAAATCCTTTATTTGACGTTTCTGAAGGTTTTATAATATTTTTTGTTAAAAAAGCAGTAGTAAGATGTTTGGATTTTTTAACTGTTGTTTTTACGTATTTTGAGGTGTTTTTGTAGGGTTCTTTGATAAAGGTGAAATTTCCGTTGAAACATTACTCAAATACTATGTTTTTGAATCTATAAAATTAGATGAAATTCAGAAATATTAATAACAAATGGGAGCAAAATGTTTCTGCCAATTTAGCACAATGTCTATAGGAAAGATAAACGCATATTATCTAATGCATTTATTTGGATCTGGAATGCCCTTATTTCTTCCGTAAAATTTTATTTTTAATGAAATGGATACTAGTTAACAACATTATTCTAATTCAACAAAGGTGCTAAACTTTTGGAATCTTTATTTCAAAATTTCCACAATGACCTGGATTGTACTTAATTTTCGTTGCTACGAAACACTGTTTAAATTCCGCGTGGACACGGACAGCGTTTAGACTACTGATTGGTTAGTTAAAATATTAACTAACGAACAAATAAGTTTTCATAAAAGTTGTCCATGTCTGTTGCGGAGAACAGAGGAAAATTATTCAAGCCTTTAGACGTATTCAGAATTCCTGTATCGAAAAATTAGCTGAAAAAGGTGAAAATTCCGTCAAACAAAAAAACAATTGTTTCAAAAACAAATTTTTTAAATAAGAATAATATTTTTGGAGATTTATTTTGCAATTTTAAAATAGTTAAATGACAATTAAGTATTACGAAAGCCCAAAACAAGATCCAATGCCCGCATCGAAATTACAAAATATTAAAAATTATGCTAGAAAACATCAAAATAAATCAATTAGCTTCGTCGAATTTCTAATTTAAAAAACCTTTTAACTATGTATTTGAACTTGCATAACAAAATCTAAAACAAAATTTGATCACATGTTGTCATTCAATTTCAAGAAACAATTTCGTGAATCTACAGTCTACATAAAAGAATACTATATAAGGTAAGGTAATCGTTTCCGGCTGCCTATTTCTAGCCTCCTTCAGGAGCTTTAACACAGCCAATAACGCCTCGTATTTAGAACCCTGGTCAAGTGACGAGATCGACACCTGAGCGGGCACCAATGGAACTTCGAGCGACATCGTACGCTAACGCCGTCGGTACTTTGGACTCCACAGATTTAACGAGCACGTCTGTCCCTGTGTACTCGGGCCCATCCGTGATGAGGATTTTCTACTATTTCCAGCACGGATCAGATTTATAGGATGACTGGCAGTAGGTGGGATTCGAACCCCGCACTCCTGAGAAGGTTGAATCTCTAGGCTGATGCTTAACCACTGGGCCACGACGGGCCCTACTATATAAGAGCTGTATATTGTTGTAAGCAATCTACAGCATAAGTATTTTTTAGCCCTTTGCCCGCATTGCTGTACTTATTCAACGACGGCCTTGGTTGATATTTTTTCATGAACTAGAACGTCTGATGTAGCTACGAACAATGGTTTTAGGCTATTTGCGAGGAAACGACTTGTGCTTCGGAAAAGCCATCGAAAAAAACTACAAAAAGCCATACCAAACCACCAGGAAATACCTCCAGTCACCTTCCATATATCTCATCGGAATCTAATGGATTTTTGGCATTCAGTGCTCCTGATAAGCGAGAGTGAACTGATTAAGTAAATAAGTTAAGAAAAAATGTATAACCATATAAATCAAAAAACAAATTTAATGACTGTAAAGTTTCAAGCAGAGATAAACTAGAACAATTAATATTTCTTCATCAATCAGAAAGACTAAACTGAAATTAATAGATAAATGTCACATATTAAAATATTTGTTATTGTAGCGAGAATTACTTGTCGGGAGACATCTACCTCGCCACTTACTCCATGGCCGAGATGGGATACATGTGCATGGACAGGGGCCAGTACGAAGAAGCTCTGCAATGGCTCGACAAATCTTGGTGAGTGAAGTAGTAATTAAAAAGTTCCTAAATCCATACGAATTTACAACATTTGTACCGCACGATATGCCGGAATAGCCTGCTTCGTACAGTGTTGGAGTGGCATCCTTTAGTTGCGAGATTGTGTCCTGACGGCCGAAGATCCCCGTGTACGCTAATGGTGACTGATGCACGTTAAAGTCCATCGTGGTGACAAAGTTCTCCAAATTCCCTACTAAATCAATACATTTAGAGGTGACAAGCCAGTTCCGGGATCCTCTAATTGGCATATGTCACTAGTTTTAAGTTTTAGTCTACATTTAAAAGGATCCACTTACGGTCGGTACAGGCTGCCCTTTGCCGCATTTCTATCGAACGGGGTAATACGAGTAGTAGATTCGAGCGAGAGAACCTGGTAGTAGTGCTGCCCTCTACCATGACGAACGAGGTAACAATGAAGTCGTCGGTGTTGAGGGAGGCTACGGCTGCTACCTACCACAGCAGGACTTCAGGGATTTGGGCTTGGTACAATATGCTCATAGGCAGAGGTATCTTAGTCCCCATAATAACCCCTTGGTAGACAGGCAGCGAATGGTACATTTCGAGAGCAATTCGATATCAGTGTCAGAAGAATATCAGAAAGTTTCGGTAGCATATCTTATAATATTAAGGCTCTAAGTTCGTTACAAATTTTATTACTGTGTTCTTCCATACTTTCAAAAAACCGATAAAAATAGTTTTTTGGGGAACATTTGTGCAGTAACTTATTCAGTACACTAGTGAAAATCACCAACTTTCTTGTCGTAAAAATACTTTTGACTGTCTGCAGACAACAAGGATAAGAGATTTTAGGTGGTTAAAGATGCTACCTTTGATTGTCTTTTTTTAATATGCAGTTGTTTAAATGTGTTTTTTGGACAAGCAAGTTGGGTATTTTTTGCCGGGTTAGATCTTCTCTACTGGGCATCCACTGATTAATTATCAAAAATTGTGATATTACATGCGACTTCCAAATAACCTAATTAGTTCACAGAGAAATTTTGGCCGAACTCTTACGATTTGTTCTTAAAGAAAACGAACAAACTTTTCACCAAGGTCTACACTCTTAAAACAAACGAGCGGTTTTTACTCAGTCTGAGTTAATTTCCACTCCTTTCCGGTGCCGAAAATGCACTTCCCCTATAGGAGTGGATTTCACTCTTTTGTTTTAAGAGTGTATGTTCTAATTATGGGAGTTGAAGGATTGGTTCATCACAACGACAAGGAACCGAGTTGATTGATTAATATTGGCAAAGCAGGTATTAGAACGCCCACATCACCGGGCCTTTCAAATTTAATATGAATTCTCAAATATCCGAATAGGATATTGCACTAGCGATATTCAAACCGACCCCAATTTTGCACACAGCCCGTCCAAATGCACAAGAGATGAGTTAATGGCACAGAAAACACGCGTCACGTTACGCATATATAGATTCTCAGTTGTCAATTCCATTACCGTCGGATGCATCTCAATTTGGTGGGTGTGTTTGAATTACCAATTGTCAATTAGGGCTTTAGAGCGTTTGCAATAGTATAGTAATATAACGAACGTGGACATGAATATTGTACAGAATTATAGAAACTAAAAGACTGACGTAAAATAATATTTAAAACGACATTTATTCTATGATGGGTATTTTAAGTTGTCATTAATCAGATTAATTATGCAAATGGTTATGATGTATCAATATGTTTTCTATATACTTTTCTCTAGTTATATTGCAACATTACAGGCAATTTATCAATAGTTCAAAAACAGTTTATTCTAATTATAATTTTTTAATATTTTTGTACAGATTTTACTTACATTATCAGTATAGTCCATACTCTCGTATCCGCCCCTCTAATTCGCACTTCTATACATCGATGGCCAATCTAGAACGTCTGATGTAACTTCTAGGGGAAAAAAAACTTTGTGAAGGGTTTAAAACAAACCTCAAGGAAAGGTCCCGAGCTATCATTAATATCTCAAATGCACTCTACCAAAAGTCTGGAAGAAGCTTGAATTACTTTCAATGGACAACTGGAACGGCCCCGCCAACAGTTTCACCAACCATAGTCTTAAGTCATAAGTCATACAAACAAACCAACCGGCAGATAATTCGTCTAAACTAGAATGGTCCCGCCTACACTGACGCCACAGTTACGTCAAACATTGTATTTTTTCCCACAAAAAAATCACGCTCCACTTCGTTCAAATCGTCCATTGTGAAACTCAACAAAAATGAGCTTTGAAATATAATTTTCTTTTAGTTATTTAAGGAGGATCTCAAACGAAAACAATGAATTGCTAAACGCAGCAATCATTCTGACCGACTTATCTATTGGACTTTTTCTATTGCAATATCTGTCCACACTGTGTAAGAAATTACTGTAAAATTACTGAACATTTTGCGTTTATTTTTACATCACCGTGTTATAATATCTGTTTTACAGCAAATTCATTTGTTCTTGACGTACATTGTCACTTGAACAACGTACTCCAATAACATTTTAACAGAAAATGTGGTTGCATCCAATCACTGCCAGTGAAGCACAAGGTTTTCACTTATACTACACAATAAATTTTACATCAGATGTAAATTCACAGCGTAGGGTGTAGGGCTTTGATTACACTGTGATGGTAAATTAAGCGGGGCATACATGGAAGGACGGGACTGGGACATACAAGTCTTCGCCAAACATCGCCACTCTTCCTTCAAGAAGTTAACGAAAGCATTTTCACAAGTCAGTGATTAGATAGAAATGTCACGTGGGCATACTACACCAATCACTGACGAGGGAAAATACTTTAAGTAATGTCTCGGAGAAAGAGTGGCGATGTTTGGCGAAGACACACATGTCCCGTCCTTAATCATGTCCACCTCATGTATGCCCTGCTTTAGAGGGATTTTTTTTATCATTTCATTCCATTTCTGTCTTTGTTTCAGCCACGCCCACACGGACTATCACCTGGAATCCTTCCTGCACTACCGCATCCACGCGGCCATCCGCCACATCCAGACCTTGAGCTCCATGCTAGAATCGCCAAGAGACGACAACGACAAGGGCCTCTACACCAACTGCTCCATGGGCACCATCTCCATATACGACTCGCCACCCGTGCCACCTTCCGTGTCCACGTAGTATCTTGCACCACTCACCAAGTCAGCCGTGGGCAGGTAAACAGCAGTAACCAGACTAATGACTTAGACTGTTGTTGTAAGCGCTCAAATGATTCTGTACCATAAGAGAGTACATTGAAGGACTAATTATCTGAGAGCAAAAATGGTCCAGTTCAGTAATGTGGTTACTGCAGTTCGCCCGTCCTCGCCAGAAGTGCTCAGCCGCTGCAAGAAAGAAGACCGTATTTGCAATATTGGCGTTGTGAGGTATTGGCATTTATACACATAAGAAGAAACTACCTTATTTTAAAAGTCAGCAAGCGTAACTACATTAGAACTATGTCAATATCAATTTTGTACTTTACCTTGGCGTTTAATGAAACAGGTTTCTTCATTTTCTCAAAACTCAGTTTTTGCAGATATGGCCTTTTTTCTTCTAGTGGCAGAAGTGCTCAGCCGTACTAAGTGCAAAGGAAGGTTCTAATTGCAAAAGTTACATTCGCTAAATTTGGTTCGAGGTTTAGTTATAACCTCTAAAGACCCAAGGAAAACAAATGATTTTAATCATCAGTTATTTTTTTTTATTTTACTTTACTGATATGATTTTATTGAAGAGCCAGAACACAAAATAATGCATATGCTAATTATCTGTTCTAAATTTTGTCTTTATGAGCATAAAGCTCTCGAACTACTTTATACTTAATTGATTAAATAGGGTTATTATGAGTATAAATCTTGTTATATAAACATAGAACGTTTGCTTTTAATGAAAGTTATTAAGTTAGTAGAAGCCTATGTAAACATCCCATATTCTTTTCTTACCTCTAGTAAAGATATTTTTCGCTTTCTCGTTACTTTAAATAAAGAACCTGAATTTGTATTCATTCTATAAGGAATAACTTAAAATAGACTATAACCAAATAGTACATGCTGTTGGTTTCAATGCTAATTAGAAGTGTTCGCGGGGAAGTTTTAAAAAAAAAAGTCCCCAAATGGGTAACCCAGGTTGCAAGTTATTTTTAAAAGGGCCTGATCGATTCATTGGCTACTTTTGGCGACAGTAAACAAAATAACGTATAGTTGCTATAACTATCAAGTGAATATTGTCTGAAATGTTAACGAAATTCACGAATTTCCGTTGCTTGGCAATAAACGCCAAATCGAGAGCAGACCGTAACAGAATGTGTTCTCAAAACTGCCGAAAAAGACTGACTTTTACAGTTAGAGTCTAAATATGGTGTCTTTTCGATAAATATTGAGCTATACCCTCTTGTATATATTCTTTCTCCCTTGTATGCTCTCTTGTACGCTTACCCTTCTCTAACCAGTAACCACCTTGAACTTTGACACCTATGTATATAATTACTTTTTTGTATGAGTTAGATGAAAATTATCGAATCATGTTTGAAATCGTATATTTTTGTTCAATTATAGTAGGGTTTATGTCGTTATTTTCTTTTGTTGAACATTATAATTGTTAGTATAGTCCTGTGAGTGTTATTTTACGTTGAAAACGTTTAAAAATGTTTATGAATTTTATAAATATATATTTGCACTTTTTGTAATTGCAAAAGGACACCTTTAATCCTGTATTAATGGATAAAATATTTTATATTTTTAAAGTTTTATTATAACAGTTTTTTATACACTTGGTGTAAAGGAAAGTAGTGTCTTGTGCTAATGAAGTATTTGCCTACTAAAATGTATTAAATCTATTTTGTATCAGTAGAGAAAAAAGTAGTGGTTATGTTATGCATAAAGATTACATATGCTGAGGAACATTAATAAGTATTTAAGAAATGAGTTAAACATTTTTATAGACATAAGACCTTTTTGTATAACTTTGAATAAATTTTCTATAAACAACTGTTATATTTTTTCAGTACAGTACAAATAATTAAAGTACACTAAATACTTGTTACAATACATAATTAAGAATCAAAACAATTATTTTACGATTCTATAATATAATCAAATAAACTAATTAGAATACTAAGTTTTACATTATATTTAAGATCAACTGAACGGTCACATTTCGTATAATACAATTAACTAATTTATTCATGAGAGATTTAATAAACAGATAAAAGTAGATTGAAACATAAATATATTAACTCTATAATAATCTGTAATCCTCAATCGTTATCAAAATACTTTTTATGAAATAGATGTAAATAAAAAATGAACTTTTATATCTATGCCAATTTGCAGTTCCATTCTAGGTAAGATTTAGCACGTAGACTTCACAGGAGGATAATAGTCTAGTTGTTGAAAATAAAAGCGTTATAATTTCGAATTAATTAAATAAAAAGCTTGAAACTTACTCAACAATATTTAACCTAATAAGAAATTTTATTAATTTTTTGTAGCAATTAATTTCAATCACTAGAAAACCCTATTTAAATGTGCCACATAATTTCTTCAATTTCCAATTCAAATATTAAGCAAAATTATATATTTCAGCAGGTAGTTAATAAAAAATAGCACAAAATATTCTTCTTTGTTATATAGTATGTCTGCGATGATCTTAAAGGTTTTCCCAATTATTTTACAAACTTTCATCCAGAGAAAAAAATAGAGCTGCTAGAAAAAAATGGTGAAATATGTTTTAATTGTAAATATACGTTTTTTAAAACTTTATATTTTCTAATTATTTTACAACATTGCTTAGAAGATGAAAACCTTAAAAAAATTCATCATGATGAAAAAATAATATTAATATAACGCAGTATAAATATGATTGCATTTTTAAGTTTAAACGAGCATCGATCATTTTTTTTCTACATTCTTAATTGAAAGAAACTGAATATTGCGTACGTAGTAAAGAACTATCAGTATAAACTAATCCTTTTATTCTATTTTTTAAGTGTTTTCCAACTCATTATTTTTATTTCACAAGAAAATATATGCAAGAAATAAATATATATTTATTTCACAAGAAAATACATGCATACTTGATTGTGAAAGCATTTTTTTGCGAGTCCTAAGCCATCATTAAAATATGTTTCCAGAGTTTCTTAATGCTATGACAAAAGACCCATCAAAATTTTTTCTCTCTACCTTCTTCTTAAAATTATTAAGTTTTTGTATGACTTTTCAACGGTTCATTAAACATATTTTAGCGAAATAAATAAATAAAGGAAAAATATATGGTTAGAAAAATAACTGTCAATTTGTCAAACATATTGTCACAAATACTTATTTGAAAAACTTAAATAACAAATAAGTATTTTTTATTTGATCAATTATCGCAATTTTAAAATACTTTAGCTCATTATATTTAAAATAATAAAGTTATCTAAATAAATGTGTGCACTAATGAGTGTTATACATTTTATAGCTTTAAAAAAAAAGGCTTAATTTTTTTTAAAATATGAGTGCTTTTTAGGATTTAAAAAATAAAAATATTAACAAAAGATACTTGTTATGATATGCTATTTGATAAGTTGATGAAAATGTTACTTACCAAACATTATTTCATTCGTTTTTCAATTTTTCCATAATTACATGTATAAGCAAGTAGGAATTTAAATGAAAAAAAATCATTAAGACAATAGCGCTGAAAGCAGCTTGATTGTACAATATTATTTAAATTGAAATACAAAAATGAAGAACGGAAATCTCGACTGAGCTTCTCGTCAGGGGGTCTAGCCAGCCAAGACCTCCGGAGGCGTTTCTGAAATGGACTGCCCGCTGTAAGCAGAAACGGCAGTTCCACAGATCCCGACGCCTCCGAAACCAAACATAGAGGAAAAAAAATTACTTACCAAGCCCGATTATCCAACAGTAAAAATGAGGATGACTGTACTCCTACTCGGTAGACATATCAAACAAAAGCATCGCCGCAGATATTGCAGCTCCGCACAAAATGAGTAAAAACCAATATTTAGAATTTGATATTGCAATAGTAATCTGGAAAATTATTCATTGATAAATTGTGTTTAAGAATATTAAAGGCATAATCTAAATCAGCCTTGTTGTTACATTTTTAAAAAAAATCTATTAATCTGTGAAAAGAATATATTGTAGAATATTTTAAAGTAAATATCACCCTCAAAAGTAGAAAGACTGATCACATCAAAATTAAAATCAAGTCTTTTATCATAAACACCAATTTTAATGTGATCAGTCTTTCTAATTTTGATAGTAATATTTACTTTAAAATTTTCTACAATATATTCTTTTCACAGGTTAATAGAATTAAAAAAAAATTTAACAACAAGGCTGAATTAGATTATGCCTTTAATATTCTTAAACACAATTTATCAATGAATAATTTTCCAGATTACTATTGCAATTTCAAATTCTAAATATTTGTTTTTACTCATTTTGTGCGGAGCTGCAATTTCTGCGGCGCGATGCTTTTGTTTGATATGTCTACCGAGTACAGTCATCCTCTCCTCATTTTTACTGTTGGATGATCGGGCTTGGTAAGTAATTTTTGTTCTTCTATGTTTGGTTTCGGAGGCGTCGGGGACTGTGGAACTGCCGTTTCGGCTTATAGCGGGTAGGCGAGATCTCCGTTCATTTTTGTATTTCTTTCCATAATTACAGCAGAAATAAGTAGTGCAAATAATTTAGTAATTAATTTCATTGTTACGTTAATATTTCTTACAAGCTTACGAAAACGTTTGCAACAAAAATAATCTGCAAAAAATGAGTTTGTTAACTAGTAATGTGTTATAAGGTTTAATTTTAATAGTAAAAGATAATCTATGAACAGAAGTTAAAATTAATAATTAAATGAAAACGGTTGATTTCTGAATAAATAGTGGTACTATTTACTAAGGTATCTTTTTACTTTCATTTAACTGATTTGAAATATAAGATGATGAAAATATTGGGATGGAATGTTTTAAAGAGAGTTTATTCTGAAAAGTGATTTTTGAACATTGATACGTCTGTCAGACAGTCTGTCTGTTTATTATTCTGTCTGTATGAGACGACTTTACAGCTCGAACTAAAGTAGCTAGATACTTTAAATTTGGTATGCAAGTTACTAGTGTCTATCGAAAATCGTAATAAGGGGTTCGAAAAAATCGTGCATGCGCAAAAGGTAGCTGCCAAGCTGCCAACTTTTAAGATTTAAAAGGTATTGCTAAAAAACTAAAACTTACTTTCACAAATCTTTAACCGAATTCTAGCGTAATAAATATCTATTAGCGAGTGGAAATTGAAAACCATGTGGTGTTTCACACCTATAGTTTCAATTCGTGGATGTTTAAATTGCCCACAGTGAATTTTTGGCCGTTTATATCGCTTCCAGTTCCTCAAATTAATTTACAATTATTCATTTTTAGATAAAAATAGGTTTTACAAAATTCCAAAATAATCCTCTATACATTTCTACAAAGAGAAAGATCTGCAATCACTAATCCATATGAAATACATATCATTAAAAAAATCAATATGAACAATAATGATACATTTTCAAATAAATTTAAAATATCAAAAATTCTCTTATTTACTTTCTCTAACCATTCGAGATACTTTATTTTTCAAGTCATTAAACTTCTATTATACAAGTGAATAAATTTTAACGAATCGGAAATGAAACGTCAGCTCGTTTCTTGGTAACAGCACGTGCCTCTTAATATCCCAAATGAGTTTAAAAAACACAGTTTATTTTCAAGAAAGGAACAATATTAATGTTTTGTCTCATTTTAAATTTAATGGCGCTCTTAAAATATATTTGAAATAATGAAAGTTACGATGAATAAAAAGGTTAAACATATTTCATTTTATAGTTGTTTTACTTTATAATACACGAGAAAAGTATTATTCTTATCAACTTTTTTTATTGAAATTTGTTATAACATGATTAAAATATTTTAAATTCATATTTTTATTCTATTATTTGCAATTAAATCTTACTTTAATGAAACAAGAAAAATCAATTATTTCAATTATAAAAATAAGTTAACTTAAAATTACTATTTTTACAAATAAAAAAAAGTTTCATAAAAAAAATATTAATAACCCTAATAGCCATGTGACGAGTATGTGACGAAAACGCGATATCATATACAAGTCACTGAAGATCGCTGTGATGTCACATTCAAAGTCACTTTTTTGTCACATAGAAGTTGAATGTCCGCTTTTGTTACGTATCTTCTACGTAACATGGATATCGATGATATCGCAGCAATGTCGCATTTTGAGTTGTATGTGACATAACTGACTTCTGCGACCAGTATGTGATTTAGTGATGAACATAATATTGCAGCAATGTCGCATTGCGACTTGTATGTGACATAACTGACTTCTGCGACCAGTATGTGATTTACCCAGCTAAAAATAAACTGCAGTAAAATTTTTCTGGTGGCGCCATCTAGTGAAATGTTTTTAAATCTCACAAAGATAAATAAAAATAATTATCAGGAAGTTGAGTTGTATTTATACCCAAGTAGGAAGGCAGGAGCACGGGATTTGATCTGGGGGTATTTGTGTAGCTGTTCAGCGCGCTACCAACTGCGCTATTGGAGCTTGCAAATTGGAGCGCGTTTAAAAATTAGGAATGGTATATCTTATAATAAGAACATACGAAATTACACACTCCATGGATTCGATTATAGTCAATAAATTTGGTTCATGATTTTCCGTACAATTTGTCTATGATTTTTATTTAAAAATATTTAAAATAGATTTAATTAATTGTTCTAAGGTGGTAATAAATAAATTGGATGCAAATTTTGTGAGTTAGAAAAAAAATATCTTAAGAATTCCTTTAAGATTAATTTCTTTTAAATTTTCTATAAAAAGGTGAGAGCAAGGCTATTGAGCAAAATGAAATATTAAGCAAATAATTTTTTTTAATCTGCTTTTTTTGTTTAAATTTTACTGTCTCTTTATATAGGTGGCATTATTTTCTTCTTTTTTGCAAAATCAAATCAAAAACGTCCATGGAAATTGGAAAAAAGAATTTGAATCGCCAATTATAGCTTTGATATCGTTTCTGAATTTTTAGAAGTTACAGATTAACAAAATCTAGATCTGCGATTTGAACTTAGCTAGATTACAAAAAAAACCCTCATAACTAAGTTTAATGTAATAAACTCATTTTATATTTTCCTGGAAACTTAACAATATTTCGCCAACACAGAAATATATATTTTTATGCAAACATTTTGTCCACAGGAAGGCACAACAAAAATGTACCCGTTTTACATGCGTAAAATATTAAGCTAATTTGCAAAAAAAGTGCAAATGTTTACATTAAAAATTAAATGTTTTTCCACGAAAAGTTCCAACAATTTTTAGCTGGGATACAATTATTATAAGTGTAAAATATCAAAACTAATTTCAAAAATAAAGAGCAATTTTAAGATAAAGATTCACTACAAAAAAGTTTACAGTATTTTTTTGGGGTTAACGCACACATTATTTTTAAAAAATAAACTTTAGATTAGTTTTTTTAAAAAAAATAGCTGAAATACTTTACGCCAAGATGAAACTACGAAAAATCTACAGTATTTGTGCAGTTAACCAGCTTATATAATTTTTTTAATAGATCACTTCAAATCACCTTTAGATAAGTTAAAGTATTTAAAATCATGATGGCCCTTCAAAAAATCTACAGTATTTTTGCAGTTAACAGCCCACAGTAACCTTTGAAATAAATAACTTCAAATTAACTTTAGATTTTATTGCAAAATAACTGAAGTTTTTTTTTTACAGTCGACATTCTTCTACAGAAAATCTGCAGTTGACAGTAGAAATACTTCAAAATCACTTTGCTTCTGTAGAAAAACTGCAGTTTATTTTAGCTGGGTATAGTGATGAACACAATATTGCAGCAATGTCGCATTGCGACTTGTATGCGACCTAGGTGACTTGCGTGGCGAATTAGCGACGAACTTGACATCGCAGCAAGGTCACATAGATCATGTTGCAGCCATATTGGTATGGGACAAAGATGGGATATCACATACAAGTCACAACACAATGCCACTGCACTATCACATTGTGATATCACTGGAATATCACATACAAGTCACATTGCGACGGGGATTAAAGCGACATCGCTGTGTCATCACATATACATGCCACAATGTAATGTCACTACAAGAGCAAATTGCGACATCTGTGGGTTATCCCCATTGTGACTGGGATTTAGATGACATCACTGCGATATCACATACAAGTCACAATATGATGTCACTGCAAGATCGCATAGTGACATCCTTTTCATATCGCACACCAGTCACATTGTGACGGTGACTTACGCGATATCACTGTGATGTCACATACTTGTCACATTGCGACTGTGACCTAGAGTGACAAAAAATTACGTTGCAGCAACGTAACTGTGACGAACCTGGCTGTTAGGGAAGTTTTCTATAACTGTAATATTATAAAATGGTAAAAATACATTATACATTAGAAATAATTATTTGTATTTGAGAATATTTATGATTATTGGACGTTTTAAGACTTATATTTCGTAAGTCTACTTTTACCTCTAAATATCGTATTCAATTTTAAATATTCTTTTAATGTGAGAATTAAGTTTTCAACGTAGCTTGATCTATAAAGACATGCAATTGATAATCAATAATCAAAAATACATTATCAGTTTCAACACTTTACACCCACTCCAAGCCCTCAAGCGCACTACATCACGGCTTTATAGTCATAATCCAAACACGTAAACGGAATCTGAAGCATAGATAATGGAGTGCGAGAGGGTGACTGTAGGGGAAGCCCCGGAGTATTTGAATCGCTAAATGCATAAGGGGTCAAGTCCCTTAGAGAATTTCCCTCTACCCTTCTTTCTTCTAGCATTGTAATGAAAAAAAATAGGGATTGGAAAGTTATGATTAAAACGTAACTCTGTTATAGTTACAGTTGCTTTATTAAAAATCTAACTCAGTTGCAGTTACTTATTACGAAAATTATCTAATTACAGTTACTTTTAGAAACTTCAAGTTATTAGTCAAAGATATGTCAAGCTAAAAATTGGAATTTAGCCATCTTGCCACACCAATATTAAAGAAACATAAGCACAAACAGTAAACTGCATTTTTAATTAATTAATACATTTTTTATTTAATTTTAAAGGATTTTCTTTTCAAAATTGTCATCCGACAGTCTGCAGAAAGTAACGAAAAAAGTAGAAAAAAATGGAGTTTAACAATCTTACCGTTTTTCAAAGAGAACTAAGATTAAAGAAACATAAGCAAAAACAAAACACTACAATTTGAAATAATTAAGCATTTTTTTAAATATAATTTTAAACGAGTTTCATTTCCAAAATCGGCATACGACAGCCTTCAGAAAGAAACGAATTTTTTTGTTACATCGCTACCGCAAAAGTAACTTACAGTTATTTTCTAAAAAAATCTATCTGCATTAAATAAAAAAAGTAACTGTTACAAGTGGCAGCGTTACAATTAACGCGTTACTCCAATCCCTGAAAAAAAACGTGTACGGAAATGTTCCTGCGGACTCGACCCCGCCAAGTTACAGTTACTTTCTAAAAAATCAAACGGCTTTACCTGAAAAAGGTAACTTTTACAAGTAACGACTTTAAAAGTAATGTTCTCCAATCCCGGGAAAAAAAGCTTGTACGGAAATATTCCTGCAGACTCGACCCCTCTGTTCATTTAGTGATTCATTTATCGATTTTCAACACCTCTCCTCCCTCGTAAATCCTTCGAATTCTATAACATCCCACCCCCTCTTTCTTTCACTTTCAGGAAGACATTACGTCCCCGTGCTCTTGTCACACAGGTGGGTGTAGAGCAATGTTCATTTTTCCATATTTCTAAAAAGAGCAATACCCCCCCCCTCCCCATTTTGGCCATTTATAACAATTTAGACACCCCTCCAACCCGTTTCGATTCATTAATCCAACCCCTGAAGCCAACACAGCATTTGGTGAGAATGGCGAAGTTCAGAGCTGTTTGAGTGTAAGTCTATACCAAAGCAAGTGCCCATTTGTTGCCGTATTTTGTACTTTGGAGCATAAAATAAAATGCTAAACGGTCATTTTAAATACTATTATCTCAGTATCGACTGAAAATAAACTGTTGGCTACTATAATAGATGGGGATCAAAATTAAAAATACATTACAAAGGAAATGTGTGATGACTCTGTTAAAAATGTGTTTGCTTGGTTCACCAAAAATATGTTCTTCACCAAAATTATGTTCTACTAAAATATAACGTATGTAGCTGCAACGGATTTTAGTGAAATCTTTCACTGTATTTTCGGTATTCGATTGAATCATTTTTCAGGTTTTGGAAACAAAAGCGTTAGAAATTGTTTGTAACCGAATATGGAGAATATGGTTAAACATTCCATCCCACAGCCGTTGCAGATACTAGGAACCATAATTTTGGTGAAACCAAATACTTTTTTAAAAGTGTAGGCTTGCATAAAGCAGATCGTATGTTGTTAAATTGTCCTCGGGAAATGGCAAGTAAAGCTTGTTATGGTATAAGTAAATCTCAATTAAGGTATCTCCCAACCTAGTAAATGCTAATTTTAAGAAAATTAAATATTTTTCTTTTATTATTTTAAGTGAAAGTCCACACTTTTAACTTACCAATAAAGTTTACTTAATGAGTCCACGATAATTTCCATTAAACAGATAAAAAAAAAAACCAGAGGTAGCTGCCTAAGTGAGTCAGTTTAAATAACTTTGTTATATAAACAAGACTCGAAGTTATCTAACTAAAAGTTATATAAACTGCCACAAAAGTAAAGAAGAATCGATCAAAAATTGAAAATTTCAATTCAATGTATATAATCATTAATCAAATCGTAACCACAAATCGGCACTACGGAATTGTTTTTCTGTCAAGTAATGATCTCCGCAGAAAAACAACTTTTACAGAATTATTGAGGGCTTGGAATATTTTAAGGGGACAGGTATGATTATGCAGGTTATAGTAACAAAAACATACATGTTAAATTTGATTAAAATTTTTTAGTGAAACTCTTTGCAATAACATTGTTTATAGAATTTAGTTATTCTTTACGATAAACGTTTAGGCATAATTTTGTTTGGACAGTCTTTCACTTCCACTTTTACTTTTACACTACTTTTTTTCCTTGCCTTTGGTTGGTTGGTTGGTTGGTAGACATATATATTCAGGTTTGTGTGCTTGGTCAGAGACCCGCTTATAAACCTTCGTCAAGTAAGACAGACAAAACACACATAAGTGGATCCATCTAATTTTTAGAGACAGAGGCCAACTAGAGGATCCCCAGAATTGGCTTGTCACCCCCAGAGGTATTGATTTGGTATGGGAACTTAGAGGACTTTCGGACCCAACAGATTTAACGAGCACGTACTCCGCATATACTCGGTAGGTCTTCAGTGGTACCGAGACTCGACCGCAGGACCTTCCGATCCCGAGACCGAGACGCTGACCACTAGGCTCACTACGGCCCCTTGCCTTTGGTGAAACGTAATTGGCTAATCATTCTGGAATAAAATTTCAATAGCTTCTTTTCTTAAAATGAATTGAAATGCGAATCAAACAATGTTATCAACGTGTTGGGTTGTACGTTTACCGGTTGTCCACATCTAGCCGCCATGGAAGGCCCGTCCGTGGCCGTGTGGTTAGGGCATCAGCCTAGAGATTCAACCTTCTCAGGAGTGCGGGGGTTTGAATCCCACCTACTGCCAGTCATCCTATAAATCGGATCCGTGCTGGAAATAGTAGAAAAATCCTCATCACGGATGGCCCGAGTACACAGGACAGACGTGCTCGTTAAATCTGTGGACAATCCCGACGGCGTTAGCGTACGATGTCGCTCGAAGTTCGTTGGTGCCCGCTCAGGTGTCGACCTCGTCACTTGACCAGGGTTCTAAATCAGACGTTATTGGCTGTGTAAAGCTTCTGAAGGAGGCTAGAAATAGGCAGCCGGAAACGATTACCTTACCTTACCTTACCTTAGCCGCCATGGAGTTCTAACACAGCAAATTACGCTTGGTAAATTAGAACACTGCTCAAGTGACGAGGTAGACGTCACCATCAACGTGTTTAAAATGTATAAAAAAACATGCTAATGTGTTTGCGTGTCTGAAAAGTCGCCATGATGACTTACCCTACTCTTTCTCTTCTACACAGAATATCTCACAAAAAGACTACTCCTTTCTGCTCGGCATCTTTGAGAATTTCCTGCACACCGAGGGGTTATTAAACGACACATTCCCCTTTATAGCCTGTGGTGCGATGCCGCATTCAAGGAGGTTCTCACACCAACAGGCACAGGGAAAGGGTGCTCCATGGAGTTAAGAAGAAGATGGAGATGCTGCCGGGCAAAAACCAATACCAAAACTGGTTTGCCAAGTGAAGCCATCGATCGCTTTGTAGTAAGTTTGAACAAACAGTCTCGGCAAATTATTTGGCGCTATTCTAAAGTAGAGTTTGTATGGACTTACTACATGACTTGGTAGTTACTGACTTTCTAATAAAAACTATAATTTCAACGCATTTTTCTTGAATGTGAAGGGAACAACTACCATCTTTTGTCAATTCCGATCTTGTGCCACAGCTTACAACTATGCAAACAGTCATTTTTTAAAATTTTTAATCAACGCTTTTTAAGGAATAATGCGTTTCAGCATGAACTAACAGTGAGTGAGGCGCTTTTTTAGGCTTATTAGGGTTGCTTGGCGACTTTCTTACGGCTTCACTTTTTTTCGCGCCAAGCATCTCCACCTTCTTCTTAACTCTATGAGGGTGCTCAGAGCCAGTATGTGGCTTTTGTGTGAGTGTAGGTTGGTAAATTACTCTAATTTCTAACACTTAGTCGGTTGCGTGATTTTAGGGGATTTTTTTTAAAAGAAAGGGGTGTTTTACCTATAGTCGTAACGGTAGAGTTCGCGCAAAGCCGTGATGCATTTTGGGGTTTAAATGGGGGTGATTAAGTCTGGCAGTTTATGTGTTTTATGAATCACTTGCAGGGATACATCAACTTTATAGGTCTGAGAGAATGTCTTACTTTTATAGGTTAGAAAGCAAAAAAGCGCTATCATAAACAATATTGCAATTAAGTTCTGCCTTCCTTTTATAAGTTAATATTGTAGTGTAGTGTGAACATAAGATAACCAAATAACACAAATAACCACCAACGATGAAGCGATGATAAGTTTATTGACGAGTAGAATTACGATGCATTAACGTTTTATTTATTTATTAGAAACAATTTAGATTTAAAAACCAACTAAACCGGGTTCCTTCTTAATTAACATCTCGTCCATTTCGGACAACACTCTCTATTCGTGTCTCACCATTCAGTTCGAAAATAGTTCTGTTCTGAGCTGTTGCTGCAGTCGGGATAACTTCCAAGGTGGCCGGTAGGGGGCCACGACTTCAGGTACGTTACAATATCATATCAGGTTGTAAACTACGAACTTCTATATTATTTAACTTTTTCACACTAAATACTTTGCTCTAACCCTTTTCAAAGAATGTTTACGATTACCAGCTCTGTTCCAGTTTGATTGAATCGTTGATTTAGAATGGAACTTGCAGTTGGAAGTAACTTGCAGTTGTAAGGAAAATTCCTGCAAAACAAAATAGAGAAATAGAAAGGAACACATGCAAATTTGAACACCCTAAATGACTACTCAGATTTGTTCAAATGCAATCACGGTGCAAAAGGTATTTTAAAATGCGTTGAAATAAGTGTTGTGTAATTCCCTTTGAATCTATTGCTTTAACCTCCATCCTCGGTTTCTATCTTTCCGAGATTCGAGTTGGCTGCCAATTACAGAAATCCAAAAAGAAAAATCGAAATCTGAAAATTCGCCAATGTTAAAGTCCCACTATCCGACACAAAGACAGGCAATCAATCAACTATAAAATCAACCAATCACCGGTGATCGATGGCATTGGGGGATATAGTGACTGCATCCCTTTCTCTTCCGACTCTCCGTCCTACGAATGTCAAGTTTGGAAAGATTTCGCCAGGGTTGGCGACTGGAGTTTGAGTTGTATAGTAGGATTTGAAGTAAGGTAAAGCGATCACGATTGCATATTCTAAATCTTTATTTATATATTAAGATCTGATCAATCCTTTTCCATATAAGGGATCAGATTTCAATCCTTTGTTTAAAACTGTATATTCGTCACGATCAATCGAAAATCCATGCCAGATAAACTCGGGTTTATTAATGCGTTACTGTACTAAGGAGAATAAACAAAAGCTTTTAATTGGATGCTTTTTTCAAAACTGGATATCCGTCAGGTTCAATCAAATTCTACACCACATAAGCTTGAATTTATTAATGATTACTGCATAAAAAAACAACAAAGCATTTATTTCATTCCTTTGTTTAGAACTATATATCCGTCACTATCAATCGTAATCACACAGTAAGCTTAATGCTTATTATGCTTACTTTACAAATTATGAAAAACCCACTTATTTCAAACCTTTTTAAAAACTGGATGTGTATAAAAATCAATCTAAAATCCGCACCAGATAAGTTTGGATTATTATTGCGTTATTCTACAAAAGAATAAACTAAAGCTTTTATTTCCATCCTTTGTTTAAAACTGTATATTCATCAGGATCAATCAAATATCTACACCGATAAGCTCGGATTTATTAATGCGTTACATTACCAAAGAATAAACAAAATTTTTCATTTTAATCATTTATTTGAAACTGCATATCCGTCAGGATCAATCAAAATCTACACCGCATAAGCTTGGATTTATTAATGCTTACTGCATAAAAAACAACACTAAACACTTATTTTAATCCTTTGTTTAAAACTATATATCCGTCAGGATCAACAATCGAAAACCAACACTAGTTAAGTCCGGATTTATTAATGGTTACTTTACTATAGAATAAACAAAAGCTTTTATTTCAATCCTTTGTTTAAAACTGTATATCCGTCATTATCAATCAAAAATCTACACCACATAAGCTTGGATTTATTAATGCTTACTGCACAAAAAAAACAACTAAGCATTTATTTCAATCCTTACGATTTTTCTTGGCGCTCGCCAATCCCCACATTTGGCATCCTTTAAGGCGAGAAAGATCTTATCCGCATCCATTTCATCCCGTTTTTCCTCCCTCTGACGGATAACTCGAGTTTAAAACGGATCAGAGTCCTCCGTGAATAAGAGAAAAGGAAGATGGATAGAGATATTTTTTCTTAGTTTTGTTCATGGCCCTTTTTTTCTGATTGCCATGGAATGCTTTCGATTGTTGATCCAGGTAGTGTTTGGTCTAACAGAGTTGTATGGTATTTATGTTGAAGATAAGTTTCATGTTAAATAACAGACACTATACATTATAAAATGAGCTACCCCTAGCATTATCAAGCTTTAAAACTGGAAATTAAAGAATTGGCAATTAATTTGAAATTGGAGGACTTGAGATAAAAAAAAAATGTCATTTAAAATAACAATGTGGGGATCAATAATAAGCCCACATTAAGTTATTTTAAACCCTTAACTTTTTCAAATTCCTTTTACATTAATCAAGGAGCGAATCTTTTAGAAATGTCATTTCATTAAATAGGTGTAATTTTCAGAAATATGGTGAAATTATTAAACTTTTTTAAATTCAAAATTACAAAGTTTTAATTATGTTTTAAGGTCTAATCATAAATTTTTCCAAGATCTAAACAAAACTATATATTTTTAATGCTTTCATAGCAATTCGTTGCTGTCATACGGGATACTATTTAACGTGCTTATTTTAAACAAACTTTGATAGTCGCATGTAAAAACGCGTGCATTTTAAGCCTACTTTTCTTTTTTTAATTCGAAGAAATTTAAAAAAATGAAAAAGTAGGTATTGACATGCGGGTTGATGTCCGTCTGTCTGTACGTCTGTCTGTTCCGTACCCCTTCCAAAATCGGTTTCTACAATCGGATCTTTAAAATTCTTTTTTTAGAAGCTATGCCCTCAGAGACCAACTTTCATACTTATTTGTCCGCCGTCTGTACGTCCGACGGATATAAATCTACTATCTGTCGGAATTTCCATTGAATTAGCATTGAAATTCAATTGAGTCATTTAAATCACTGTGCCAAATTACAATGGCATGAGAAACTTTATTTAAAAATATTTGAAGCAAAATCATTTTTTTCATTAATCAGTTTCGAATGACGTCATAAAATGTAGCACAATGTGATTCTTTGATTGTTCCTTAATTGTTTACAAGAAAGCGGCAAGCATATTTTTTGCTTACAATTATGCATAGTTTTAATTTACATTTCTTTTTTAATGTAGTTTGGAGTATTTCATTACTTTGTTATTAATAAATATTTAATTAATTCTTTGATCTATACAAATAAATCGCGCAGATGATAAATTATATTAAGTTAATTTGAGAAAGAATGTTAAGGAAAATAGTTGATTTTGGCTTTTAGAAGTTTAAATTATAGGTGGATGTTGTGTTTAGCGTTTTTTTAATGTGTATAAATCTAGTGTAGAAACGGTTGTTGATTATATTTACTGTTAGGAACCTAGTTGTTTTCCTATTAGAATTTCAGAAAGTATTTAAGTAACAGGAAAGTAGGCTATTTAGTTCTTTAAGAACTTCTTGTTAATATTGACTTTTTATTACTCAGAAAATAACTCGAATTTTATAATCTTATTTCGGAATCAGTTAAAATCAGTTGCATTCTAGTTTCACGCCTGCCAAACTAGAGACGAAGAGGGACTGTTGAACTACTCCGTTCATCAGTTGTGTGGTAATTCAAAGTTTCATTCTAAAAATTCTTAGGATGGTGTTTATTTTCACTTTATGTGTTTATTTTTATAACTTCAAAAATACTAGAGATCGAATAAAAGTACTTGATAACAGTTAAAGATTATTAAATGAAAAGTTAAGATTCTTACCCAGATTTTAAAAAGGAAATTTAATCTGTATTTTTATTTATGGAAGAAGTTGAGAAAGTAGAAAACCAAATTTTCTGATTTATTTTAGATGCTAATGTGTAATGCTAAATAAAATGCTAATGATGCTGTAAAATACTAGCTAGATGCTTTGTAAGCGAGTCATTTTCCAAGTGATCGAATAATTTATCAAAAATCTGAAAATTTCGATTTAATCAGCAAACTAGGAATCGGCTCTGCAAAAGAGTTTTTCTGTCACGAATCAATCCTCGCAGAAAAACAAGTTTTACAGAATTCTTGTTGGTTTGCTATAGTAACCGATCAATCACTTGGGTTTGTTTTAGAATAAAATCGAATAAATTAGAAATGAAATTCAATCGTTTTAAAAGGAAGGATTTAAAAGGAACAAATGTTTATTTATGTATTACTAAGCTTTGCATAGTCGGCTTTGTACAGGTGTACCCTCAATAATGCACCATCTCAAACTCGCCATTTATGCAGAAATATTTCTCCATATTTCCATTTATAATTCAATGAATCAATGTTGAATAGATCTGTGTTCTTCAATGCCTTCAAGGTTAAACATATTTTGGAAATATAATTGGAATTGACTTGTGTTTTGGTAAAATTAGGAAATCTATGTACATTTTTAAAAACATTTTTGTAAAATCTTGTACAGCTTTTTATTTTTATTTATATAGTTTCACCTACCAATTTCCATTACAATTTTACGGTGATTATAGTAGAGTATTTAAATCAACACCAAATATATTTTGTTGAAGGTTAACCAAAATCTAATCCTTTAATATTTATGTTTCTCTAATATGTGACTTCATATTCCAACACGCACAAACCCACTGTCATTTAACCATGGACTCGATAAACAACTCATAAATTAACACCTCGAACTCAGCAGCAAACAGGATCCTCAACCACAAGTTTCACACGTTCTAGGAATACCTAAACAAGACGACAAAAGACACAAGTTCTACTCTGGTTAATGTCTTTATTCAAAAATGAAGATGTTAATGGTATTCAAAAAGTCGTCGCTACTGAGTAAATATTTATATCTCTTTTGTGACTACACTTTCAAGCCCAAACCGATTGTTATTTAACCATGGGCTCGATTAACAACTCATAAACTTATAGCTCGAACTTATTCAACAAACCACAAGTTTTGCACGTTACAGGAATACCTAAACAAAACGACAAAAGACCCTAGTTCCACTCTAGCTATTTACACAAAATGGCAAAATATGGTTGCCCGACAACATCGGTATTTGCGTTGCAGGCACCGAGAACACGTCCCGAAAAGCGCTGTAAATTATGAATGAAGTGCACTTCGCCATCTGTGGCCAGATTCCTGGTTCTCTGGAATACAAATCAAAATCAGATCGATTACGATGGCGAAACGTTCGCCTGTCGTAGAACAAACCACACGTATCGAACATGAATAACGAACGGATGGAATTGTAATTGCCTTATTTTTGGAATATGTAGATTTATTTGACAAAAGATGTATTTGATGTTAGTGTAGTGTTAAAAAGAATAAAATGAATTTAGTTCTAGTTTAATTGTATTGGATAATCGTTCGAACCTTAATCAAAATGAAGTTGTAGCGACTTATGTTAATACATAGTGGGAAAATTATTTATTATCTAATAATCTTACGTTCTGAGATGTTAGGTATTCAATATTCATTAATTTTTCTTAAGTTATTAATAAATGTTAAAGTTATAAAATATTTTGAAAGAGAGAGTAATTAGTAAAATCAACTAAATAGTTTTAGGGTGGACCATTTGGTGCAATTTTTGTACTTGATAATAAAGGTGGGAGACCTTATTGACATTGTCAGAAGCAATATTTTGCAATATTTGTGTTTAAAATTAGCAATCTCTCGTAACCCAAGATTTTTCAAACGTCTTTATAATTTATAAAATAAGTATAAAACATTAAAAAAAAAACGTGATCGTTTCAAAACAATTTTCAATTTCATTATTTCCCCAAATAATTTCTCCATACCGAAAAAGTTTTGACCACACAACTAACTATACATTGACTCTAAACTCTTCTCTACCTCTCGTAAAAATAGTTTTTCTCTTAGTATTCATATTTTGCTATTTTTTATAACACATTTGGGTGCTGTTCTAATTTATTAACAATCTTTATAGTATTGGATATTTATTAATGTAGTTAGGAGGATTCGAAACTTTCGCTAACTACAAGTTATAAGGGAGTAACTCATGTACAAAAAATTGTAATAAAACCTAATGATACATGTTTACTTTAAAAAAAACCCGAATTATTCTCAGTTTTTAGGCATCAGTCTAAGGAAATAACAAATTACAATTTGGACAAATGTAACTGCTTTTGTTTAGTAGTTTACCCTGTTACTGAAAAATATAAGAACTCATCGGAAAGAAAGCAACTATATAGGCTACCCTCTCTTATCCGACCGCCGATAATCCGTCGTCCCCTTCTATACACCGATGACATTTGTTAATATTTGTCTCATAAACTAGAACTTATGAAGTAACTACGAGCAATGTTTTGCGGTTATTTACTAGGAAACGACTTGTGATTCGAAAAAATGTCGGGCAAATCTTCGAAAAAAGGTCAAAAACAAACCCGAAACTCCAGGAAAGATCCCGAGTCATCTTCAATGGATCAAGAACTCTTTACCAAGAACTTCGAAGAAGATAGGAGAGGCACGCATATAAAACAGACACGCAGTAGTGCGACGTAGTTTAAAGCCGTCCAACTACACTCTTTAATTTGGCGTTTTCTAGAATCTGACTTTTGGTACCGAATAAGCCGTATAAACGAGAGTGGATTGAAATAGTTCTTATTAAATGATGTGCTCCATTTTTCGGTAAAATAACCGTGTTACCTTACAGATTCACACAAAAACCTTCAGTTATAATTACAAACCCATCTAAGAAAGTGACACCGACAAAACCTACCTCCAATTACACCACTAAATCCTCACAATCCATCCCTGTCCAACTAGACCACTGATCAAAATCAGTGATCCAAGCCATAGAACTGAGATCCGCTCCCTTGTCCCACAGGGAACGCGTCATTTGACAGCACTACTTTCACTTCATCAACTCCTAAACCCCCTACAAAAAACAGTGTCATCACTAGAGTTCGTGGGGTCGAACCCCCTGCTAAAGGGGTGAGCCGATTGATGTTAATGAAACCGAAACCCGTGGGGGTGGGTTGTTTAGGGGTCGTTTGGCGATAGGGGTCCTCTAAGCCCTCCCCTGTAATTGCAGGACTGTTGATGTCGTTAGTCATCCTGTGGAAGGGTTGGACTGGGGTGGTGACAGGCTTGGCGATGTTTCTCTAGATTTTTTGTTGTAACTGTTGATATTTGAAAGCTTTATTTTTTAAGTAGTGCAAGTTTTTTTTAACATTAGAAAAACCTAGATTTTATGTTAATACAAGAAGTTCTATCTCTTTTACAGTTAGGTTTTTCCAAATTCTATCGCACTTTTAACGGGATTAAACGGTTTTGTAATTAAAATTAGAAGCTGACTAAAAATAGTGGAAACGAGTCCAAAAACGTAACAAAAAAAATGACTTAAAATTATAATTTTACTTTTAAAATTGAAAATAATCATTGTGAGGTATTAAATTCAATAATTGGACAACGCATAATATTGGCAGTAATTTCAAAATTTGGCGCTATTTTCCCTTTACTACTGTTGCTTAGCTATACGTAGGGCTTTAGCTTTAGAGTATAACTGGCAAAGGAGATAGGATGTGGATTTAGGAGGGATTTTTTTTAATCCCCGTCTCTTCATGTTGGATGGGGAGTGGTAATTGCGTAGCTGCGGGATGTAAAATGGGGAATTTCTTCTCATCAAGTGACTCTGTTTGGTTTCCATGGCGTGGGGTAGAACAAAATCAGTGTAGAAGGAACTGTCGCACAGTTAGGTTGAGTTGAATCATCGTCACACTTCAGCTACACGAGGGCTATTGGTGACGGGTGTCGCAATTTAGAAACATAGTCAAGTGGCGATCTGACATCTGAGTAGGCAACCAACACAACTTTTAACCCTTTATCTACTGTGTGACGGTACTTAAAAATGTACTACTTACAAAATCCGCTGTTTCACTTTTTATTGTTCAAATGAATTGTTCAAAAAACTTAAAAAAATTGGTATAGACATGTTGACGATGTCCGTCCGTAACCCTCTTCTAAAATCAGTTCTATCTGTCGGATTTTAAAAAGTCTTTTTTTTTGTGTGGTTAGAACGGTATAATCTCAGAGACCCATCTTTCATACTTTTTGTCCACCTGTCTGTACGTTCGAATGGTCTACTGTCTATTGGCGAATTACCCATTGAATTAGCTCTGAAATTAATTTTTAGTCATTGATATCGCTGTTGCCATTACAACAATTGCATGAGAAACTTTATTTAAAGTTAATAAATGAACGAAAATTTATTTTTACATTTTTCAATTTTTTAGTGATGTTTAGAGTAGTTTCATGTTTATTTATTTATATTTAATTATTCTTCGAGCTGCAAATAAATTAAGCAGACGATAAATAATATTAACTTAATTTGGAAAATAAAATTAATGAAAGTAGTTGGTTTTGGATTTTAAATCAGGAAGGTAAGCTATTTTAGTTCTTTTGGAACTTTTTGTTAAATCTATGTTTAGGATCTTTAAGAACTTGCATATGTACAGGGAGTCTCTACACTTGGTTAATGTTCATAAACTCCGATTAAACTTCATTCGTTTAAATCCATTATGGCAATGCGATTACAATTTATCATTTTAAATGTATAGCGACAGAAGGATGCGTTTTACTCTTATTTAATAATATCAATTGTTTTTATGTGTGCGAAATGTAACTGTGTAAATTTCCGGATTCTAAGTTTTTTTCTCTCATCATTTTATGTAAACGTTTTCTCTGATGAAATGCGGAAAGTACTTTTTTTTACGAAAATTTATCTATATGTGAATTTCAAAGAACTTACATTTTAACTCCCTTACGCAAGGATGTTTAGATGTACCAAAATATTCATTCATTATTATAATCACACAAAACTTGATGCATCAATTTATTCCATTCTAACATCCAATCAACAACAAACGTAGCCACTACCAGCAAATGCGAACCATCACCACTTGAAAGAAATCCCGAAACGGCGACAGAAGAAAAAAAATATCTCGATAAAAACAGGCCGAGTGGATCAATCTCTTCAGTCTTATGTGCAAGAACAACAGTCCGTGTTTAATCGGGAAGGTGTGTAACGGGCCTGGAGTCCATAAAAGGACTTCTTTAAGATGGACGCCAGAAGGGGTGAGGTTGGCGAAAATTCGCCATTTGGCACTAATGTGAAATAGTGTTTGATAGAGAAATATATATATATTTTTTAAATGGTTCCTATATTAATTTTTATCGATAATGTGTTCTTTTTCCTCAAAATAAAGCTATAGGAAATTCAAAATATAAAAAGTCATTGAAATTAAATGTAAAGGTATTATCCTAAAAAGGTATGTTATGCTTCATATCATAAAAAAGTATCACAATAAAGTATCAAACAAGTATAAATCGCATGAGTAATGTTACCAAAGTGAGTAAGCATTAAGGCTTATCATTTTGTGTTGAGTCACGTGAGAAAATAACTTAAATAAAGTTCCTTTGATAAATTTAGGCATTATAATTTTCAATGTAAGAAACAACACATTTACTATTGTAAATGAGGGTTAGTTACTAAATGAATAAAATTGTTAAAACTTAAAAGCAACTTGCCGATACATGCAAACACCACAAATGAACAAAAAAAAATTGTTTCTTTTTAAATGGTTTTCTGCTTAAATATTAAAAGTTAACATTTGAGGAATTTTTTTTAATTTAAAATATTTTTAGATTGCTTTGATCACAATTTGGGAAAATATTTTTTAAAAGATTGTGTTACCAGTAAGGATAGTACTAACTTAATAGTATGAAATTATCTTACATTATGTTAATTACCTGCAATACTTTTAGTCTAAATAGTTAGCTATTTTGCTTTTTATGGGTTAATCCATTAACGATAAGACTTTGTAAATATCATTAACACCTTCATTTCCGAATAAAAAGATAACCTTAAGTTTTTAATTTTTTTTGTGTAATTTAACTTGTCGTACATAAATATTTCAATATTACGGTCTTTTAATTTTTTTTGCATAGATAAACTTAAACAGAAATTTCATTCTAACATGGAAAGTTTTCTTGTTAATTGTCGTTATTGGTTAATGGGACTTTGATCAAAAAATTTTTAACAATAAACGATATCAAACTTCGCAAATGCAAGATAGTGTCCTCCAGCGATAATTTCTTGTTATAATAAAAATAAACCTCTGACAGAGTCAACAACTAAAATGTGATTCCCAGCATGTATGCATGCGGAAAAAACACAGCGCATTGTTTATATATTGATTTTAACCTTTGTTTATTTCAAATTAATAATATATATCTACAAAGCTTTAATAATTAAATTCATTTGTATTCTTTAAATAGTAGGAAAACGCAATCTTAAAAAAATTGACAAATAATATAAAAGGCTTATTTCTTTTGGCGACCTTTTCACTTGGCAACCCTATTGGCGATCTGGAAGTAACAGAACAATCAGGATTGAGCAGAGTTTGTTTCATTAACGTCAATCAAAAAAAGAATTTCCTCTTTGCCCATGAATGTTCCAGGACAAAAGGATCATATCCCCAGGGGAAAGGGAAAAGACCAGGACAAAAAAATATTTTGTTCGATTCCACAACGGTTGGAATACTTCATCTACTAGATTGCACGAGATCGAACAATGAGTTGGTGGTTTTTCCTTTTGAATAGAGATGCGTTTTTTTTTTGTCTTTCCCTTAGTTTTAATGAAGATTCTCGTTTGATTTGGAATATTCTGTTATATGATTTTTAAAGTTTTGGAGAAATTGAAGTGAGCTTTGTAAGATTTTTTTTTTGCATTGTCTTTTTGAAACGATAGTGGAAATATCGGACTGGAAATCAATTCGTTTGTTTTTGATTCAAGTAAGAACGTAAATAATCACAAATATTTCGTTTCCGAAGAGTAAAAATGCTAGTTTCCTTTTATAAATGATCAATAGTTTCAATCGAAAATGGAAACAAGAGCTTGTGTTTTCTGTCGAATATATTTTTCCGGTATAAAGATTTAAATTTTACCTTATTTCTATTGGTGATTAACTTTTTTTTTTAAAAACTCAGCATGCTTAAGGGTGATATCATCTTAAATCAAGAGAAAGAAATTGTGTTAAGATTTCGAAATTAATTAAACTTTTTTAACTGTCTAAAAAAATTGAAATCTAAAAAAAACTAATGTAAAAATCAGAACAAAAAAGTACACTTTTAAAATTAACTGTCATTTAGAACAGCTTACACACAATATTTATATATCTTGGTACCCCCCCCCCTTTTTTTTAAAGGCTACTTTTAAGATTTTTAATTTAATATATTTATCGTTTGCAAAATTCATTTGCTGTTCTATGATTAAATATGGAAAATTGTTCCTTGCAAATGTAAAAGCTTAACTTATATCATCATATTATAGCATTCCAGATTTTTGAAAAAAATATTTGCAGTTTTAAACAACGTTCAAACAACGGCGTGATTTTCAAATGAATTCAATGGAAATAGATGTAGCAAAAGTTTTTAATAATTTATATTATGATGTCATTATACATTACTAAACTCTGAAATGGAAATTAAAAATATATTATTGTGGCTTTTTATGAATAAAAATAGAACTCATACAAACTGCCCAATTACCTCTTTTTAAGCTATAATCGTATTGTTAAAGCTAAAAGTGAGAAAGAAAAGCAGAAAGATATTTAAACGATATTAACTTGTTGGTTTTTTAGAAACTCAGAGGAAATCCTACTCATTACTCTAGGTAATTTTTAATGTTATTTGCCCATGTCATTTATCATTGAGCTAGTAAAAGGCTCGAAATTTTATGTTAAAACACTACACATCGAATTTTTCTTGACTTAAGTACATAATTACGAAAGCAGGTAACATAAAATGTTTTTTAAGCTAAAAGTAACTCGTCAACCTATTTAAATTATACTGTATTGAGATAAAGGGAAAAAAAAAGTAAAGCATATTGTCCTAAAATGAATTGTTAGCATTTACCTTAAACAAATACAAATTTTCAGTTGCGAATAAAACATGTTTAGCATGAATATACTGATTAACTATTTTGGTGCAATGGTGCAATGAAATCGAAAGGAAATGCTACCTTCTTGTTATGAGTTGGTATTTTCTCTGAGGATTGTATTTCTCTGCCCATTATATTAAAAAATGTTCGAGTATATCTCAATACTAGTTTATTCTCTAACAAAATTTCGCGAAAGGATAGCAGGATTTGTAAAAATGAACTTTCCAGTTGCTCTTTTTTGTCTCCAACTTTTCAACCTTTCTGACTTCAGATCAAGAAAAAAAAGTCTGGTGAAGTCGTCCTAAAATGTACCCGGGCGTATTTACATCTAAAACTATAAATATTCAATTTAGAAAACCGCCCGAACGGCCAGGAAATGAGCAAATATGAATAATTGTTTTCACCACATAAATTTCAAATTTAATTTATTTCAAATAAAATAATTTAAAAGAATTATAATCAGGTTTATTTTGAGAGAGATGATCTTAAAAACATTTTCAGATGAAAAAGTACATTATGAACCAAAATTTGTAAATTATAAAATTTTAAAATTTAAGATTATCGTAAGAAACACTGATGTACAAAATATGGAAAAAGCCGGGCCTAACGATCGGAGGTTTATAAACTGTTATTGTCTATTTTCAACTTTAAGATTTCCAAGTTTGCGAAAAAATTCTATCTCAAAGCGTCATTTTTTCGTCATTTTCACTTACTACTTTTTACATGTCCTCTTTTCCTCAGTTCTTCACAAGTCGTCTTAGCAGCTGCCGCGATCAAGCTGTTTCGAAGAAGACACAACAATAAAACCCACGCCAAAAAAACATCTACCATTCTCTCTCTCTTTTTTCTTCCTCTTTGAAAGTCAGACAAAATCCGGGATAAATTATCTCAAACAAATGTGTTATTTCCCTCGGCGAAATCCCGGGTCTTTTTGTGTCCCACGAAAGTGAGAAAACGGGGGATACTCAATTATACCTGAGAAATGCGACCTGTCAGAAGGGAACACGTCCCGGTTTATTTTGGGACCACGACGCCTTTTTTCTTCTTGATCTTAAGTCAGCAGGGTTAAAAAGGTTGGAGACAAATAATACAACTGGGAGTTGGTTTTTTTTTCTTCTGGTGTCTGTCAACGTAATTCTGTTCTTTTTAAAAAAGGCATTTGAACTTGATCCTTGTACAGCTAAGAGGATTTTCCGGACATTTTAAAATGATCACTGGTCATATCCTTGGGTTTGTTTGAAAAAATAAGTAGTTTACATACAGTGAACATAAAGCTAGAATTCCACCGGTTTCCAATGTAAAGAAACACTATAAATATTCAACTTAGAACACGAGTTCATATTACAGATCAGACGGGACTTTTAAGTTAAAAAAAATCGCGCGTGCAGAACGGACAGCCAAAACTTTCTCATAAAATATCTATTATTGAGTGGCAATTGAAAGTCATTGGTGTTTCAAACTTCTGGTTTTTTCTGGTATCTGTTAATACAATTATTTTATACTTTGTTAAAAGAAAAGTTGTTTAAACTTGATCATTGTACAGCTTCGGGAGATTGTTAGACATTTTTCGGAGATTGTAAAATGACCACTGGTCATATCCTTTCGTTTGTTTGAAGGACTAAGTTACGATGAACTTAAAGGTAGAATTCCACGGTATCCCAATACAAGGAAACAATATCAATATTTAACCTTCATAAATTTTATTTACAACTTAATTTTTTAAGCCTCTCAAACGGCCCTTACAATAAATTTTAAACATTAAACTTTAAAATTTTATAATTTAATTTTTTTTTATTTATAGTGTACTTTTTTCATCTGGAAATGTTTTTAATATAATCTCTTTCAAAATAAACCTCATTTAATTTTTTTTAATTATTTTATTTGGAAAACTTAAATTTAAAATTTTTACATTGAAACAACCATACATATTAGCCAATTTTCTGGCCGTTCGTGAGGTTAAATGGTATGAGATGCCATATTTGTTTGCAATTCGCTGAAAAAATCTTATATACGTGAAAAAAATTTTACATACGTTTTAAAGAGGCGATGAATACCATTTTCAGCTGAAAATTTAAAACAAATCCAATTGGTTGTTAACTTGGCATATAAACTTTCCGGACGAATTCCAAAGTCACATTTTGCAAGGATCTAATTTCTAATGTTTGGACATGCAGTCGAACTCTTATCCGAAGCAATTGGGAACTAAGCACATTCCGATAATCAGAAATTTGGATACTAGGAGTGAATCACAAAAAAGTTATATTTTAATCAATTACTTAATGTATTTTTGCGTTGTGAGATCATGCAGTTCTAGTTTCGGTCATCATCAACCAAAATAAAAGTAAAAGGTGCCGTTTCGAACTTTGAGATATAGTTTTTTTTAAATTTAACTAACAGTCCCTGGACAAATTATTAGACGCATTGCAAGATTTCAATGATGAACAAAATACCTTTAGAAGGACATTTGTGTTCCTAAACTTAAGCTATTGAATAGAAAATACTATCTGCTATACTTAATACATATATCGACATCTTTTTAATGATATGGCATTCTTTGGTATGTTTTCATCATTACTAAAAAAATACAGTGCTTCTAAAAATTTGTCCAGGACTGTATGTTGGAGTGTTGGTTTCGTTTAGAAGAATAAGTTGAATGATAGATATTGAAAGTTTACTGTACTATACATTTGAAAGCTAACTTAGGGGGGTAGGGGTAAGGGTAATCGTTTCCGGCTGCTATTTCTAGCTCCTTCAGGAGCTTTAACACAGCAATAACGCCTCGTAATTTAGAAACCTGGTCAAGTGACGAGGTCGACACCTGAGCGGGCAACCAACGGAACTTCGAGCGACATCGTACGACTAACGCCGTCAGGACTTTGGACTCCACAAATTAACGAGCACGTCTGTCCTGTGTACTCGGCCCATCCGTGATGAGGATTTTTCTACTATTTCCACACGGATCCGATTTATAGGATGACTGGCAGTAGGTGGGATTCGAACCCCCGCACTCCTGAGAAGGTTGAATCTCTAGGCTGCCCTAACCACTCGGCCACGGACGGCCAAGCTAACTTACATAAATGACAGATGAGTACATAAAATAAAAGCAGTTACAGTTAGTACAAAAGTTTATATGCAGCACATAAACTTTTATATCCGGCCTTTAATACTGTTACTCTTTGTTGGATGCCATGCCTAGTTATTTTTTCTGGTCAGTGAAAAAAATTACTAGGCATGACATACAACGAAGACTAACAGTAACATATAGCCCGATTGATTTTTTAAAATTAAATTCGGTTAATTGGAGTTCGGATAATTGGAGCTCTACTGTAGCTTTGATGCCAGCAATGTCTTAGGACGCTTTTGCCTTACTTCTTCATTACTTCACGGAAAATGTCTCATTGCATGGGAACCCATTATTTTGGGACGTGCTTCACCCTTTATAGCCATGCACTCGAACGAATCGTAACTACGCGTGAATTATTAAGGAATCTATAAAAACATATGCATGTTCCTCCTAAATAATTACGGATATATTCTGATTAAGTACTTGCACATTCAGCTGAAGAAACATTTAGTTCTCGTTAGAGACCTTTAGTTAGATATTAAACAAATCGACACAGACAACGTTAATTTTTTGCAATAAATATGATCTATGTATTTTTTTAAAGTTATTAAAATAAGCGTAGAAAATGTTTTCTACGTGTGTATCACACAAAAACGATGGTTCTTAAACATACATAAACAGGCTTCTGTTTACATATTGTTGTACTAACTGTAACACGTAGGTGTTATACTGCTGTATGCGTTGTTGATTTAATTGTAATATTGCAAGTTAATTTTTTGCAAGTATATCTTTATGTACATTAGTAATTAGACAATTGTAATTTAAGATTTGTACTTCAATAATTAGTAATGTAAATTGTGTGATAAATTGTGATGCATACTACACTGATCAATAACGGAACAGAACTTTTTACACCTGTAAAATGCTATCGATAATTTGTTATCACTAAATACATAATATAGCAAAATACACAATATCCTACAAACAAATCTAATCTACTTTAAATTTATTCTATTTCTACAGCTTCTAAACCTAATCTAAGCCATATACAAGTATCCACCATTTTATCTCGCCACAATGTCATTTTCGTTAGAATAATTTTTCAACTAATAACGATCGAAATTCTTTCCGATTATGTGAAATATATGTATAAAAAAATCCACGTAGACTAATGAGATTTTAAAGATCGACCTTCTAACATTAATGACTTCCTGGGATAGTTTTTGTGGCAAGTTCCAGCACTGAAATGAGTGCTAGTGGGTTCCATTTTTCCCCGCCGTTTTTGAGATGAGATAAGAATATTAGATACGTAATTATGGGACATTTCGCATAGCTGATTCAATCATAGATTCAAACGGATACGAATTTTTTTGGTTCAAATAACTATTTAAAAGTAAAAATTTAACTTTTGGTCAAATTTAAGGTACCGGTTTAGGAAATTCAGAAGTCATTAGAAGCAAGTTTAATTTTTATTTTATTTAGTTGAAAAATCTATAAAATTGTAAAATTGCTTACATGTTATATAAAACATTAAAATATATTATTTAGTTCAATAAATAATACAACAGTTACATTACATTTTTATATGTCGTTAAATTGAATGCTGTTGAGTACACAACGTCTAGTTGATGCTTTAAATTTTTATTTGGCTTCCATATTTTATTAAAACTAGGGGGCACGCCCCCTTCTCGCTATCGCTCGCCAACCCCCGGGAACTGCCTGCGCAGTTCCCTTTGGATCGCTTCGCGATCCAAGCTCGCTTCGCTCGCTCACCGTTCATTGAAATATTTTAGTCTAGCCTTAAGGGTTAACCTAAAGGAGCATGTCCGGCAACTTTTTCGTCAAATATGGTAACCCTGTGAAATTGGTAATATGGCAGCCATTGGCTACGAAAACAGCCTCAGATCGCATTTTAAGCGAATAATTATCAAATAGTTCTGTTTTTTTCTATGTTTTTTGTTTACATTAGAGAATTTATTTTGCTACTTTCTTTATAACTTGATCCTGTCCATTTCTTTCAGAGTTAAGAATTCTTAAATAGTATTAATATTTTAAAATATTATTAATCATTAATTATTTAAAGAACTCATTTCTTAAATTATTTTTTTGTACATTGTTTTGAACTTGCAGCAAACTGTTGAGTTCTGATTTTCTTATTTTAAAATATCGTTACGATCTACGATCGCAAATGTCACGATATTTTTTAATAAGGAAATCTTTCATTATCTCTCAGCAGACATTTTTAGTTTTGGGCAGCATTTTAAGTAATTATTTGTTGTCATTTCACAGACTTGGTAAACGCTCGGTTTGTTGTCATTTTGACGTGGCGACTTTTTCGACTGGCGCCAATCCGGACAAGGTTCTTTAAGCTAACCGCCTTTAGTAACCTTTTAACATAAAATAATTATAAATTAATCCTCATAAATTTCTGGTTATTATTGCGAAAATATTTCGCTGCTTGAGTGCTTGATTAAGATCCATTTGTAAATAAAGTGGAAACTGTGGTAGCCGTCAACGCTTAGGAACTATGTTTCAAAACAATTTGAATTTTTAATTTTTTTACTAACAACAGTGTTTGGTAGTTCAGTCGATCGAAATTATAATTCAAATTTTCAAACATTAAACGTCCCTAATATTATGCATGTTTAAATTACAACTTACCGATTCTATCTATGTTTTGTGCATAATATTTATAGTTTTTTTCAATTTTTCAAGCCATTCCTGAAGAAACACTTTTTTGTTGTTTTCAGTCGGCCATTTTGAAATTAGTAGTATTTTTGTTCATTTCGATTGTTGCCATTCCAGAGATAGAAATATAAGGAAATTTGGGTGCCGTATAAGAGTATTATATATATAGAAGTTATAATTAAAATAAATATTGTATTTTAAACAAATATACTATGTAATAAAATAATTTCTGATGTTTTGTTGGTTTTGTGTGTCACCATATATATTATACATTAAAAAATACACGCATTCTCTGTACACATTAATTTATTTTGAACTTGGCAATTTCTTTTTCAACGTTTATTATAACTTTTCTTAGAGTCACAAATTCACTCTTTTAATTTACGTATTTTAATAAACCTGTGATGAGGTTTCGTCAAATTAAATATTTTCTATATATCAAAAGAAAATCCCCCCTAAACTTTAATCAGACTCTTTTACGACTAAGCAATTAATGGCGAATGAAGTTTTGAAAATCCCCAATATAAATCTCAGGTATTTAATCAAACACCGAAAGTTTGATCTTCGACTAAAGATTCTGCCATAACTCAAGAAAGCACAGGTGCACTTCATAAACCCCTTTTCTTGGCACGGAAGCACTTCGCACCATCCTAGAGATGCTAAAGAAGAAATTAAGTGTGAATTTCCAATTGTTCTTACAAATGAATATTGAATATCTCCAGATAACACCTCAAGATCCTATCCATTCTGCAGAAATTGCCCAGAAACCCAACTAAAGCCGGAACATATGTTTGACTGCCAAGCAATTGTTGCCTCTCTTTTTGGGCCTGGCGCACCAACACAAGACGTACTTTATATTCTCCAGGCCCATGACCTGGCGACTCTCATCATCAACGCGTTTGGCCCAATATAGAATTAGCTTTACATGGACACGATTACAACAACAATGAATATTGAATGTATAATTTAGATTAATATTGCAATAAATTTTTACCCAATAAAACTATTTGAAAAAGATAATTTAAAATTTATTTGAAACAACTATACAACAATAAAAAAATAAATGGAAAATGTTTAATGAACGAACTGTTAAAAGATAACAATGCAGTGCAGTTTCCAAAATTAATAGTAAAAGCAAACATTTACTAAAAATTATTTAAATTACGAAATTTTAAATTTTCGCCATCTGCGGTTCAAGAATCAAAGTTGTTTCCTTCCGGTATCTTCATGTATCATGCGCAAGGTTGTGCATATTAATTGCTTGTGTTAAACAACATTTTTCCAAGAATTTATTTTCCATCATCTATTTGTCCTTGTGAATTAGCAAAGTGTTTCACATTTATAATTTTGAATCGAAAAGCAAAGACACCAGTGAACAGTGCATCAGAAATGTTGAACCATGATAAACTAACGGGGCTTGGATTTGATTGGATGAAAATCGCATTAGTTTTTGGGTTTTTTGGTTGAAGCAATTTGTTTGATGGTCGCACTAAACATACTCTAAGGGTATTGAGAACGGGCAATTCGAATTTCGAGTATTGGTCAAGTGACGATAAGTTAGCACCAAACGCAATTGAACGTCGCGTTAGGGACATGGACTACTAAATTAAAGAGAGAAAATCAGGCACTCAGCCACGGCCAACTTCAATAACAAGGCAGAGAAGCTCTCCCTAACATGAACGTAGACGGAAATTCTGACGTCACTGTTCCCAGTGCCGATGATCGAGAAACTAGTTCGGATGCATTCGGAACCCTAAAATTGTGGTCAGCCGTGAACGAGTGGTTCCGAACAGGTTTCGAGACAGGTTGTCTTCATCTTCGGAACAACGTCACTCGGAACTATGACGTCAAAATTTCCGTCCCCGAGCTTGTTTGGGAAAGCTTCTTTGGCCTTAGTAGTTGAGTAGGCCGTGATTCAGCACAAAACTGAGAAACAAACGAACCGACTTAAATGAAAACCACCAAATGGTTTCAATAGAAGTGATCTAATGATAAACATGAACAAATATCAACTATTCCTTATACCTAACATAAACTTGTAATCCTTTTTCCCATTAAGAAGCACGCACGGCTTTTCAAAGAAGTAGGCCCTGTCAAAATGGCCCTTTAATTATTCTGAGAGGTTGGGTAGGAGGGTCCGACCGTGTTGATAGTAGTTTCACAGTGTTATCGAAAATAAGAGAGGGCAAGCGAACGCCTTCCCTTAATTAAAACCCCGGAAAGTGGTCTTCACTGCCATCGTCCATTCTGTGGCTCAGAGCTAGAAAGGCTTAACCCTAGAAATTATTTTATTTTTGCATATGTATAAGGTTGTTTCACATTTAAGGACCAATTTTTTAAATTAAAAGTATTCACATGCGAAAAATCAAATTGGATAACTTTCTTTATGTGCACCCTTGAATAGGGAAAATTATCCGCCTCCTTGCACTTTCTCCATTCTGTAACTTGAATCTGAAAACTTCTTCGATTTTCAACATTTTAAAAAGTGGAATTCAATGCTAGTTTTGTCCAAAAAAAATAGTTTTTTGTGTTAGTACCTTCTTCAATGTACAATGTAATAAAGTTTGCAGAAAATCTTTTTTAAAAAATTCAGCCTGCTGCCGGGTAAAGATTTCAGGTTCCCATTAGTGATTTCGTAGACTTACGCATGTATAGTAAATAGCTCCCACAAACTTTGTAACAATTCTTGACTAACAGTAATGTAATATTTGTAAGAGCGTGAAAATATTTTGGCCTTCTTAGGATTCAAACACCAATGATAATGAATACAAATTCTCCAGTGAAAAATAGGATTTAATTTAAAAACTGTGCATTAGGGCCCGTTTTGGGTTGCTCTAGAATATTGGTATATAGCACAAGCCCGGGTCTCTCTTTACGAGATTATTTGGTAATCGAATCTTGGAAAATAAAATTACACCTTTTTGCCACTGAGTTACAGCCTTTATCTACCAAGAAATGATGGGAAAAGCAAACATTCCTGCTCAAACAAAAGGTAGCAAAGATCTCTTTGGGGAGTTTTCAATGTGAAGATACGCTGCTGAATTAGATAGTGGTGTGGTCGATTGCTTGTAAGTTCCGTTGATGAAAAGCCTTTTAAAAGGGGCTTTAATACTTGAGGATGAATAGTGTGTAAGGTTGAGGACCTGTTGATAGAAAAATGAATTTAACGATAAGGAAAGTAGTTTCGGATTAGTAAAGTTTTAAGAGTTTGTGCGCAAAGTGGATGTCGAAAATTATAAGTATTATATCCCTTTTGGGTCTATGGTCTTTTTTATATGCTAGAGAGCTAATTAGAGCAGTACCTACTCAGTTAGGCCGATTTTGACTAGCTTAAAGAAGTGATTAAAATTAATGTTAACTCTAAAAACAAAAATTTTCAAAAAGTACATTCCAAAAATTACCAAACCAAGTTTTCAAAATGTAAAGATGTTTCATACCTAGTTTTAGATATTGAACCTGAATATGGTTTTTGTTTTTTTTCTACCGCTAACGATTTTGCCACATCAGGACTTTTTTTACCTGAAAAGAGTAGCATTTTTCATTTTTTCTATAACTTATCATTCTATAAATAATTTGTTTTAAAAATAGAATGTTTGATTTAAAATCAGTTTGTAACAACTACCTATTTCTGATTTCGACCAATATTTGTTATTTAAAATTGTTATTTAAAATCAACCGTTTTTTTTGGTATACTCTGATTCAGGAATAAAAAGTTTTAAAAATTAAAATATTTTATGTTCTAAGGGTAGATAACAACCTATTTTATCTCAATAAGCTCGCTTTTTGGAAAAATATGACTCTAGAGTAAAATTAGTTTTCAAGTTATTTAGATTTAAAAACTTTGAAATCTAGTAGGAAAACTGTTTGTAACCTCGTTGTATTACTGACATGATTTATTGCTGAATGTTTTATCATCTTGTCTTAAAATACATGCCTATAAGGACCTATTTAAATACCTTTGAATAAATAAACATAAATAAACATTTATAATATAATAAATATTTGAATATAGAATAAATAAACATTTGTGAATAAAACAATATTTTCAAATTTGTAATTAAGGTAAATGTTTTGTAAAAATAAATTGGTAGTTCAAAAGACAATCTGTTGGTGTTATTATTTAAAAAAAATCTTTCTAACAATATTTTGTCTGATTTTACTTAAATGAGTTGTTCCGTTGCTTTTTTCATTTTTCATTTTGCCATAGAATGGACAAAATAATATAAAATTTATTTGAAACGACTATAGAACAATAAAAAGTAAATGTAAAATTTTTAATGAATGAACTGCAAAAGATAACAATGCGGTGCAATTTCTAACAATAACATTAGAAAAAAGTAAACATTTATTAAATATTTATTGTTGCTAAAGCAATGTGGAATTTAAATTTTTCGTCATTTGCGGTTCTCTCTGTATGCGATTATTTGACGATTGAACAGTTATCTTGATCTTTCATCGATTATTTGATATAGTTGGTTTCAGTTCTAATTTAGGGTAGTCTGTGGTGTCGTAAAATGGTGGCACGAAGACAGCTGTCGATAATCGTTGGTATTACAATATATTGATATACACTTTCGTTTACCGTGTATAAAGATTAAGCATACAATTTTAGGTGACCAAAAGTTCTCAGACGCTGAAAGTGTATACATTGCCACCAAAATTTGGCTTAAATATTTATTGCTAAATATGCAACACGATCTTCTGCAACCTAACCATTATATATTTAAAAGCAAATTAAGAGGGATTGTCAGTCCCATAGAGCTAATGCATTAGTTTTCTAATCACAGCTTCCGCTGAAGTATTGCTTGCCATGTTAGCCCTTTTTTCCCAGGTATGAGAATCAACATAACATCGAAATTAAACAAATTTTGAAACGAAAATGTTATCTAGTTATTTAATTATATATTTTTGAAGTTTTAAAATGCCAAAAATTACAGCAGATGGCGACACTATTTTAAAACTTTATCAATCAATAATTAAATAACCGGATGTTATTTCCAATTCAATTTTATTTTAAATTGATGTTATGATTATTTCCACCACCTTGTGAAAATGGGATAACCTGGCAAAGCAATTCTTTGAAAAAATTGTGATTTTAAAACTAATGCATTATCTCTATGGGACTGACAGTCCCTCTTGTGAAATGTGAACTGCCCATAGTGAAATGATTCAATTGAAGCCATAGAATATTTAAAATTAAATAAAAAATTTAAAAATTTTTCACTGAAATTAGCATCAGATTCTAAAAAAATTTCTCAAAAGCTAAATATTTTTGCCTTTTCCACGCAAAATGTTGCTCGCCACTGGTTTAGACTATTCTGAATTTTTTTTATATAAACATATTAAAATAAAATGCAAAAAACTACATATTTATTTTAGAACTCTATATATAAACTCAAACTTCCAAAATTGCCTCAATCCCGAATCAAGTTCGAAAAAAAATAACGTATTTCAGCAATCGATCCTATCCCGGCCCGTATGGTACAAAAGAAACACTTTTGACGGAAATGAACGAGGCCAATTTGGGGATATCTTTTTAAATCCCCTGCTAGAACAGATAAATCGGCAACAAAGAAATGTTAGGAGAACTTGAGATTTTGTCTGCTGCAGGTACTTTTAATGTTTGTTCAGTGGCTTGAAAGAACACAGAATTCGGATGATTGTCCCGCTTGTTACACATAGTTGTTCTAGTGTTCCACGATCGAGATTTAACAAAAGATAAATCTTTGATATTGGTTCAGACTTTTCGATAATCTTATTTCGAAAGCAGCAATTGTATATTTATAAGATATTGGCCCTCATTTCGGTGTATTGTCCAAAATTGATAAAATTCTGGTTCGTAACATCATTAGTTATATACTAGTAAATTTTTTGTTTTGGAATTGTTGAACTTAAAGTAAAAATTAAATCGTAAATCTTTTGTTTAGAAAGAAATCTGTATCAGTTAGTGAATGTTATTTTTTTTAGCTAAGTAAAGAAACTACAGAACTTTTATATTGGTTCAAAATATTTTCTAATTTTTTTTAAAAACTATTTTAAACGAATCGTTCAATACAATTTTTCTGAGCCTAAATCAATTCAATAAATGTTTAAAAAACAAAAGACTTATTAATACAATTTCAATTAATTTAATTTGAGAAGAAAAAAGGCAGGGCGGGAGTTAATAAAGCGGAAATATCTATAAATGTTGAGAAAAAACCCTAATAAATCTAATTTGTTTACATATAACTCAAATCAACTTTATTTACATTTATTATGCAGATGAAAACTGAAAGATTAATTATTTTTTATAAAATAACTTAGAGTATCAAGTTTAAACAACGAAGTTTCAAAAGCACATTCTTAATTTCTATTTGTGATTATATTAATTAGGATACAAAACCTAAAAAATACATAATTAAAAAAATGAAAGTTGCCTTATATGATTCATTTACTTATCATAAACAATTTTTATTGAAATACTTCATTTAGTATTCACTTCAATAGGCAAAGATCTAATAATGTATTTTCAGCAGAATAATTTTTTTTCACGATTTTTGTTAAGGAAATATAATTATCACGACTCAGTACACATATTTCAAGAAAGATCATTCAAATTTGTTGTCAAGTACAAACTATTATTAAAAAAAGTTTTTTCAGGTGTCATTTATGAGATAAATTACGTGAAAGAAATATTACCCCTAAAGAAATTCGAAATTAAATTTAAATAACCTAACGCGTTCAAGAAGAAATAAGTTTTCGCATCAAATTCCCAACTTCATAGCTTTCCTGCTCGACTACTCTTCAAAAATAATAAGAATGAGGAATTTAATTTTTCCTTTTAAGTTTTTTTTATATGATAAAAAAAATCTTTAAGGCTATTTTTTCATTTGATATTTTTAAATTCCAATTATTTTCGATTCAGTTGGGATCAAATTTTGAATTTCTTTTAATAATCGCATATTTAAACGATTTATATATTTGTTAGTACTTTTAAATGTATTTTTAAATTATGTCTACACTACATTAATAGAATTTTTTACTGTAAAATATTTTAATAACACGTTTATATTTAATACACGTAAAATATTTTAATAACACGTTTATATTTAATACACGTAAAATATTTTAATAACACGTTTATATTTAATACACGTAAAATATTTTAATAACACGTTTATATTTAATACACGTAAAATATTTTAATAACACGTTTATATTTAATACACGTAAAATATTTTAATAAACTGTTTCAATTGACGAATCTTATAATGAAGTATTTAGTTTTAAAATTTTAGAATTAATGTTATTATTTTCGCAAACAAACATTTATTTCACTTTTTTTCACGATAGTAAAGGGTCACTACACTGTAAAAACAAGGGAGATTTATTATGCTATTTTTGGGTTTATGAAATGCTAAATAAGGCGTAAATATACACTATTTTGGTGTCAGCACCAAAAGAAGTATCGGTGTTGACATACGCTAGAAATTATTTGACTTTACCATTTCAAAGACATTTGTTTCCGAAAGTATATGATTCCTTTTCTTATATAAACAATTTTTATTTTAAACTCTTCATTTAGCATTTACTGAAATAGACAATGATCTAATGATGTATTTTCAACAGAATTAATTATTTTCACGATTTTTGTTAATGAAATAGAATTATAAACCAAATTTGGTGTAAAAGCCGATTGGTGACGTGTTCGGAACAACAGTTAAATCTAACAGCATGGCTGATGGTGTTCTTAAAAACGCCAGGTAATAAAAACAATTATATTCATTATATAGATAAGTAACCTAGTACTACACTCTTAAAACAAAAAAAGTGAAATCCACTTCTATAGGGGAAGTGCATTTTCGGCACCGGAAAGGAGTGGAAATTAACTCAGACTGAGTTAAAACCGCTCGTTTTAAGAGTGTAGGCCGTAGATTGTTTTCTTTTATTTCTTTTACCCACTCCGCAGAAAGAGTGAAATCCACTCCTATAGGGGAAATGCATTTTCGGCACGGAAAGGAGTGGAAATTAACTCAGACTGAGTTAAAATCGATCGTTTGTTTTAAGAGTGTAAATAGTGTTCTTAAAACCCTAAATTTTTAGTTGAAGATAATTATGTTTTAATTTGATGATTTTAAAATGCCCATCTAGCAATCCTATATAAGTATAATAAACCGAAACAAAACAGAAAAAGTGTCTAGGCTGTTAAATACTCATTTCTGAGGTCAAGTGAAATGCTGACATTATTTATTCAAGAAATGGGATTTAAAATTCTGAACGAATAATTGCATTATAGAAAAATGTGTCGCCCATCATTATTTTATATTCTGTTAAATATTACTAAAATTTATTCTTTTTTACTTCTAGGAATAAAAGGGCGTGTCCTTCCATTAAAAGTTGGATAAATCGCCTGCAGATGTGAATAATTTCGTTCGAATTGAATCGTACGTGATTTGCATTCTCTGAGGGAAGATTCGACAAATTAAATTTGAATAATGCGTCGCTATTAGTATCGCTTAAAAAGTTTTCGTTTTCTAAGAGTCATTTTATTTTAAATATATTATCATTTATTTTAACGATTTTTATTTTTCATCCTTAAAAATCAACGAAAAAAATGTTTAATTTATTTCAAAAGTTCTTTGGCAAATTAAGGATGAGTTTGAAGACAAAGAATACAAAAGGTCAAAGACACATATTTCTAACTTTAAATTGATTTTTTAAACGATAATAGAGATGACGATTTTTTTGTGTGGATGTAATTCTATCACTCTATATATTCACAAAATATAGATAGAATTTTATTAAAAATATAACTTTTTAAGAGGTCTAGATAGAAGATAGTATTTCATCATATTTGTATATAAAAGATTAATCATGAAAGTTTTCATTTGCTTTGAATTATAAATGGTTTATATAAGGATTGAGTGATCCAATGTTCTTTTTTTTATATGCCTTTGAATACTTCTAAGTATGAGAATATATAGTTGGAAACTTCATCTTAAATTGGTCATTTTGCTAGATTACTTTCCCCCCACCTTGAAAGAAATATATCTAACATAAATTTATATATGATATTCATGGTTTGAAGGCCCAGTGGCATAGGGGTAGTGCTTCACATTGCCATGTCACAGATCCGGGGTTCGAATCTCGGATTTGGCGAGGTTCACTCAACCTTTCATCCCTTAAGTGGGTCGATAAAATGAAGACCAAGCATGCTTGGGAACTAAACACTGGGGGTCCCGCGTGAGATTGACCTCACGGGGGACCCCAGTTTTTACCTTACCGGGACGTATGCCTAGCACCCCAAAGCCCTTGGTCACGAAAGCTGAAATGTGCACGGTAGGCCTTGGCCCACTAAAGAGCTGTTGCGCCTAGAAGTTTTAGTTTATTCATGGTTTGGATTTAGTTCTGGTTGAATTAACATGGTAATAGAGTTAGATGATGACTATGAAAATGTATATTGTTAAAGGGTCTTTTTTAGTTTTTACGTCGCCATGGATGGCAAAGGCAAATTGTCGACCAGTTGAAAAAACCGTATAAATTTGTATTTAAAAAATAATTGCAATAAAAACTTATAAATATTCATCCAAAGGACGTATAAAAACAGCGAAATATTATTAAAACTATAAGTTTAAATTTATAAGAACTAAAAGCATCAATGTTTTCCATTTGGATTCCCAAAAAGCAGCCCTCCAGTTGTGACACTGGTAGTGTGTCCGAGTTAGCCGCTCCTAAAGCGGGTTCTGATTGTAGGTTACGGTTATTTTTTTCTGATATCGTTCATTTGAAAATTTAAAATAATTTCTATATAAATAGTTCCACTAATCCTAAAAATCCACCCATCTTTTGAAAACTACCTTTGTAGAAACCCAGAGATCGTTCATTGACCTCTTGATGCCCGTTCGATTTAACAATGTCATAATGATATCCTAAAGATATAGGATTAAAATCATTCTACAAATTATATCCGTATCCGTTGCATTCTTCGCACAGCTTTTTATGTAACCATGTCCCGGTAAATGTAACTGACCATTTCTGATTAATAATTTTGTCTATAAATTAAGTTTTTAAATTCCACATACAACTCAAATGCTTATTAAAAATACTTTAATAAACGAATTTTGTTTAACTCAATAATTATGAAACTTACACTTCATTTTAATTCGATCATTTTATTCCCTGCGCATTTCATTAAATTAACGAATTTGCCTTGCATATTTTTTTAAAATAAAGAATAGTACCTTGCTATTTACTCATGCGAAACTCATAGCTATCTTAATTGAGTTTTCTTCAGACGAAATTAGAATTTATTAAAAAAAAATTCTCTTACTCATTTTTCTAAATAACTTTAAGTAAAGAGCGATGTTTCGTTAATCCTTCTCTGAAAAGGCGAAGGAAACACCGTCTATTGAAAATCTTTGCAAAAAAAACAAGAAAAGAAAAAGAAATACGATTTGCGTTCGAAATGAAAAAAAAAGATCAAATCGGAATTTTTTTTCTGGAAATTTAAAAGGAAAATAAATACTTCGTCGTTATTTTCCTCGCAGTTCTTTAAAACAGTCGGAAATAAGTTTTATAATATAAGGTCAATGTGCCTAAATTTCATTATCACATTAAAAAAAATTCAATAATGTATGAAAGTTAAAACATACATGTCCGCACCATTAACGATCTATAATATATACTGGATGGACTGCTCTGTGCAGGGGTTACCTGGAGGCAACTATTTGGTTTATTCTCAAATTCTCAAACTTTGGCGCTGGTTTTTGGATCCTTTTAACGCTCTTTTAGAACTTTATCGCCATCTTTTAGCGATAAAGTTCTAAATGTATCGCTAAGTGACGTAACTTTTAGCTACTGTTCATGCCAACGCCATTTTGCGGGGGACAAATTTGGTCGTTCTTTCTGAGCACACTGGGAGCAGTTCATCTAGTTTCCATATTATAGATATTTGGTCACACCAATTGTTTCCATCACTCTAGTGACCGGACGAGAAATGATTATTTAAAACGAGGTTCAGTCGTTGGTCAATCTTCTAAAGCTAATACATTTATTTAGTTATATAATCGCAACCTCTGCGAAAATATGGCTTTTAATAGTAAGCAGTTTTTTTTACCAGGTACCAATCGTCACAACAGCAACATAATTTTTTTTTGAAGAAAAACAGCATTCAGGCATTAATCTGGGTAATTAAAATTTTAAAAATAATAATTAAATAACCAGATGATAGTTTGCATTCAAATTTGATTTACTTTGTTGTTATGATTGTTTTCATACCTGATGAAAAATATGCTTCAGTGTCAAAGCAATATTTCCGCAATGGTTGTGATTTCAACTATTGCATTATCTCAAAAGAACTGACCAACCCTCTTGAAAGTGGAAAAGTTTATTTTCAAAAATGATTCAGAATTATTTTTTTAGAATTTCATTTTGCGTAGATAAAAACATTAAAGTTCAACTTCTTTTGGTCAAGAGATTTCTTAAAATTCCAAGGTAATAAAATGAATCTAATATTTATATTTGAACATCCCTTGCTGCATTTAAGCTGATTTTACAAAGCACGCATGGAATGACACGTCGTAACTTAGAATTTTTTTATGAAATTAGTCAAGGCAAATATTCCGAGTGTTTTTTTTTCTGAAAAGCATAGGTTTTATACACTGCATTTTAAAAGCAATGTAACAATAATAAGATTAAAACAACATCGTCGCATATAGAGTTCGCCGCATTTAGCGCCGAATTTTAGTGTTTTTTAAAAATAATTCTTAAAAACATAATTTTAGCAGCACATTTTTTAAAAAAACGATTTTTAAAACAAAATTATGTTCCCAAAAATATATAATTAGACTTTTATCAAACATAAAGTTTACAGTTGGGTGCACAAAATGAAGGTTAATGTTTCTTATTTAAAACATATTAAAAACATTACATATTTTACAACTTTAATAACTTCAACGCACGTAATATTTTGGATCTAATTTATATTTTCTGAACTTTTTTAGTCATAAAAAACACTCAATAGGAGCAGCTAAATAACTGTTTTTTAAACATAGCAAGATAACAAAATATACCTTATCAAAAAATAATTTCGAATACCATCCCTTTCCTGAAAAGCAGCGAAGAGCAGAGATTCAGATGTAAAAAGAAACTTATTTCGTTCCATTTTAGTTTGAGAAAACGTTGCAGAGAAGAGCCCTTGAATATTTAATATGCGTCCGTGATTACGTAAAGAGATTTTGTTTCTTTCATAACCATTTATATATATATATTGTGTGGAAAAAGATAATTTTAATTAAGAATGGAAATTCTTAGTGTTCAGAATCTGCGTGGTCGCAAAGGGCACTTGTTAGACAACTAAATACTTAACGTCTTTACGGATAAAATATTTTTTTTGTGTGTGTGTGAAAGATTCCTAATACACGCGGGATATTTAATTAGAATTCTGAAACTCAATGGGTTAAGTAATGGATTGATATGCTAATATTGATACAGTTATAATATTTCTAGAAGAGGTTTTATGGTAATCATTCCTTTGGTTTTGTTATTTATTATGTAACTTGCAAATAAATACCCTTCTCCGCACGGACTAAAAAAAAAGTTGTAATCGATCCAAGTATATGTACCATTTAATCCATTCTAGGATAATAAACTTATGTTATTGTTTCCTCTCATTATAAAGTATAAAATGCTGTTACTTATACACTGCGATGCAAAAGTTTAGACAATGGCGTTTTTTAGCTGTAAAATTTAGAATTGTGATAGTAGAATTACAAAACACCGCTAAACATATTAAATAAATACTAGGGGGCACGCCCCCTTCTCGCTATCGCTCGCCAACCCCCGGGAACTGCTTGCGCAGTTCCCTTTGGATCGCTTCGCGATCCAGGCTCGCTTCGCTCGCTCACCGTTCATTGAAATATTTTAGTCTAGCCTTAAAGGTTAATCTTAAGGAACATGTCCGGCATTTTTTTTTGCCAAATTCGTATTATGGCAGCCATTGGCTATAAAAATCGCCAAAGATTGTATTTTAAGCGAATAACTATTCGTATTAATATATTTGAAATACTATTAATCATTGATTATTAAAATAACTCATTTCTTAAAATATTTTTTGTGTTTTGTGAGCATTGTTTTTGAACTTGCAGCAAACTGTTGAGTTCTGATTTTCTTATTTTAAAATATCGCTACGATCTACGATCGCAAATGCCACGATAATTTTTAATAAGGAAATCTTTTACGTTCTCTCAGCAGACATTTTCAGTTTTGAGCAGCATTTTTAGTAATTATTTGTTGTCATTTCACAGACTTGGCAAACGCACGGTTTGTTGTCATTTTTACTTGGCGACATTTTTCGACTGGCGCAAAATCCGGACCTGGTCTTTTAGGTTAACCGCCTTTAGTATCCTTTTTAAAAAATAATTACCAATTATTGCTTATAAATTAATGGTTATCATAGAGAAAATATTTCGCTGCTTGACTAAGATCCATTTGTAAATAAATTGGAAACCGTAGTAGCCGTCAACGCTTAGAACCTATATTTAAAACCAATTTGAATTTTTCCTATTTTATTAACAATTGTGTTTGGTAGTTCAGTCAATAGAAACTATAATTTAAATTTTCAAACATTAAACGTCAATAATATTATGCATGTTTAAATTTAAACTTACTGATTCTGCACACAATATTTGTTGTGGGTTCATTTTTGACATCAATGGTTGATTTTCATTTTTTGGCCTTGTTGCAGCCATTTCCGAAATTGTCAATCCTTGTGTTATTTCGTAGTGATTTTCTCAAAAAAATACATTCAATGTTTTTCTGCCGTATCGAACTACGTTTTGTGCATAATATTTATAGTTATTTTTCGCTTTTTCAAGCCATTCCTGAAGAAACATTTTTTTGTTGTTTTCAGTCGGCCATTTTGAAATTAGTAGTATTTTTGTTCATTTCGATTGTTGCCATTCCAGAGATAGAAATATAAGGAAATTTGGGTGCTGTATAAGAGTATTATATATATAGATTTTGAAATGCTATAATTGAAACATATATGTTTGATTTGCTATACCAATTTTTTTTCTCCATAAAATAAAAATTTGTACGATGCAAAAGTTTAGACACAAATACGAGATTATGCTAATTTAAAGTAGATAATGTCCTAATTTCGCATATTTATTGAATTGATGAATTGAATTTGATAAATTGAAAAAAAACACGATATCTGGTAAACTTAACAGATTCAATAACGATATTGGTTCAATTTTACCCCAAAAAGACAATATAGCCACTTTAAATATTTATTCAAATCATATTTGCTTCAAATGTCCAATTTACATCTCTAAATACGAACCGAATACTACCAGTCAATCGCCTTAAAGTTTTGGCACGAATTCGTGGATATAGAGTATTGACCGATTTTCTTGATGAAAAGTGCAGTCTTTCCCATATAGAATCACAAAATAGAGAGAGCGGCATATTATTTTTTTGCACTTTAGTACAATGCAGAGATAGTCACCTCTTCAAAAACGACGAAAAAAGTCGTTCATTTTAACGTAAATTCACTCCACACCATTACGAAAGTTCCTTTATACGAAATTCATTACGAAAGAACCGTATCATAAAGAAGGAACTTTTGTAATGGTGTGGAGTGAATTTACGTTAAAATGAACGACTTTTTTTTGTCGTTTTTGAAGAGGTGACTATCTCTGCATTGTACTATAGTGCAAAAAAGAATAATATGCCGCTATTTTGTGATTTTATATATGGGAAAGACTGCACTTTTCATCAAGAAAATCGGTCAATTCATGTCTCTAAATCCACGAATTCGTGCCAAAACTTTAAGGCGATTGGCTGGTAGGTATTCGGTTCGTATTTAGAGATGTAAATTGTACATTTGAAGCAAATATGATTTGAATAAATATTTGAAGTGGCTATATTGCCTTTTTGGTGTAAAATTGTAACAATATCGTTTTTAAATCTGTTAAGTTTACCGGATATCGTGTTTTTCAATTCATCAAATTCAATTCATCAATAAATATGCGAAATTAGGCCATTATCTACTTTAAATTAGCATAATCTCGTATTTTTGTCTAAACTTTTGCATCGTACAAACTTTTAATTTATGAAAAAAAAATTGGTATAGCAAATCAAACAATTATGTTTCAATTATGGCATTTAAAAATATTTATTTAATATGTTTAGCAGTGTTTTGTAATTCTACTATCACAATTCTAAATTTAACAGCGAAAAAACGTCATTGTCTAAACTTTTGCATCGCAGTGTACTACCTTAAAAATCCCAAAAAAAACGTTATAAAATGCACGCATAAAGGTCATCGTAATTTCCCTCATAAACGTATAAAACCTTTTAGTTCATTTGGCGCGTTTTTGGTAAGAATTTGGCGAGAAAAGAGATATAGCTACAAACAACACTCTTATTATACCGCTCTAGCACAATGACGTTCGAACAACAAACCAGCTTATAAATTTTTTTTAAAAAATTATCATTTGGCGCGTTTATGTAAGAATTCGGCGAGTTTTGCAACGTATTTGGCGAAAAAATGAAAACAAAACCCTAATATGTAGCTCTAGTACGGTGGCCTTGAACAACCATCATAGTTATAATTCACGGAAATAGCTTAAATATGCATATTTGCAATCAACAGAACCATCAATGAAGAAATCATCACCAAACCCACAATAAAATCCTGGAATGGAGACTGGACGGAATTACATCACTTGAAACATGTCAATTATTTTTCAAATAATGAATTTAGTTTCTGAAGGTAATGGCAACAGAATAAAATAAACATTTTAAATTTTAATTATTTTCGTTAATTTTTTTTTGCAGCAGATGGCATCAGGAAAGTAAAAAAATGATCGGATTTGAGCCAAAGTGGTGTAGTTTTTTCAGAAAATTCGAATTTTCTCTAAAAATAGAACATTTTGAAACCTAAAAGTTCAAAAATCATAATCTAAGTAGGAACTACGCATTTGTACCAAGTTAAGAGTCAAACAAATGTCTAGTTTATGAGTCTATAAGAGACATACACACACAAACACACAAAACTTCATTTTTATTATTATAGATATATAAATATGTCTGGAAACTGAATTTGGAAGCAAGTTGAATTTAACTCTATTGAATGAACGACTTGTAATGTAATGGTTGTTTGAAACAATTATAATCGTTTTTTAAACTGTGTATTAATATAACATATTTATGGGTGCAGAATTTTCAATTCAAGAAGTGGAAAACACACTGTATCACATTAAATCTAATATATAGTGAGGGCAAAAGAAACTTTAATAACTTACGACTTAAAAAAAATAAATATAATAGTACGAGAGTTGTTTTTTTAAACCTCCGATGAGCTGTAAAGAAAAGACGGATCAATATAAGCCCATGATTTGAAGGGAGTTGGGACGGTTACTTTGAGCTCCATGTCAATTTGGAAGAGCTGACCTCCAAGGCCACTGCTAATCGA